>PPOL03000093.1:0-35709 GCA_003708905.3 Monosporozyma siamensis
GGCAAGCAAAGAAGTATATGGTCCCATATGATTATCAAACATGGGAAATATACATGGGGTAGTTTTATTTTTTTTTTTTTTTAGCGTGATTCTTTATTATTTGTTAACTTTAATTTCTTCAACTTGCCTTTATCACCTTCCATGCCATGTCATACATATCTCCAGCAGGTTGGAACCGATATACTATAATATTCTTATATACACATCTCACGGTATGCTACACTACAGTACATGATACAATGCACAAGAGTCTATGGACTATATTATACTGTACCGTATATAGAATACATCGTCTTGCAACTGTATACAGTGATAATACAGTACAGTACATCGACAACTAGGGTATACTACACTTACTACACTGTTTGACACCATATAACATCCTCCAAGGTAGTGTGATGTGCTATACTCCTTTACACCTGTGTTCTGTATACGCCATGCTATGCTGTAACGGCAGTATAAGAAATCACGATTGATTGCAAAAAACTGTAACATTCAACACACACTGCAAACAACAACAACAACAACACACAAAAGATGCCTATTGATTACTCCAAATGGGACAAGATTGAACTCTCTGATGATTCAGATGTAGAAGTTCATCCAAATGTAGATAAGAGATCTTTCATTAAGTGGAAACAACAATCAATTCACGAGAAGAGACAAGAGAGAAATCAAACCATCAAGAATTTAGAAGTTCAATTGAAAATGTACAATCAATTAAATAAACGTGTGGATAAGTTGTTCCAGTTGTTGAACCCACAACAATATAATGATATCGAGACTATTAGTAAATTGTTGAATGCTAATTTTGATAAGTTGGAAAAATGTCAAGGTGATAATGTGGATCCTGATATTGGAACATATAATGAAATGGTAGAGGATCTTTTTGATCAATTGAAACATGATATTAAGAAGGATGGGAAGGATCCCAATGACCCTACTTTAATCCATGAATATTTATTGAAACATAGGAAGAAGATTGATAAAGTTTCTGAAGAAGCTTTGATCAAATTAACAGAATTATATAAGGAAAAAAATGAACATATCTCATCTGAAGATATTCATACAGGGTTTGATTCAAGTTTTATGAACAAGAAAACTGTGGATGAAGATACAAAACAAATTCAATCCACTTTACAAAATTTAAACGTGACAAAGACAGAACAGGATTATGATTTACCTCCAATGAAACAATTTATTGATTATGGACCAGGTGAAGATAATTTATCAAAGATTCATCCCAACACAGAACATTTCGGTCTTGATATCCCCTTTGATAATTATAAACAATCTGAAACTTTTTTACTCGATCACATGGAAATCTTATCTGAACAACAAAAGGATTCATTAATGATGAAATCATTTGAATTTGAATTGAGTAACGATACGAAGAGATGCTATCAAATTATTCATCAATCAGAATTAATGTCTTATTTGATTGAATTATATCAATTGAAAAAAATACCATTCTTAAATGAGAAAGAAATGTCAAATGTCATCACTATGTTCTTTAATAAAGTTATTTATAATATCGATGCCAGGGGAAGACAATCATTCTTGGATTCTGTAAAGAATAAATATTTACATGTTCAAAATAGATGTAAATTAATGAGAGAAGAGAATGCAAACGATGAGGGGGAAGAAAATGCAGTGATTCAATTGAGATCCTTGGATGATTCAACAGAATTAATGATTAATTTACCTGATTTTAATTCAAATGATCCACACGAGATGAAAAGATGTGAAGCATTTGCTAAGATTCCACAAAAGATGCAAGATGCCATCAAGACTAATAATTTAGATGCCGTTAACGCAGTATTTGAAGAATATTCTTATGAAATGGGGGAATCTTTATTGGAATTATTCGATCAAGCAGAAATCATTGGTGTTAAAGCTTTATTGGAAGATGAAACGCAATTTGAACAATTAAAACAAGATTATAAAACAAAGCAAGGGGAAGAAGATGTCACCAACACTTCAGATATCGTGGATTAAACCTTTGCATAGCGTTGTTGTCACCGGTTTGTTATGTATCCCACTATATATAAATCATGCCAGGGACACCCGGCTTTTAATAAAAAAATTTTTGTATGAATTTTGAGAACACACTTTAAAACACACATTTGAATCATGTATTTATCCCATCTTATCCCATCTTTAAACAGTCTATCCCCCTTTATATTCAAGGTATTACCTGTGTAAATATAACCACACAATGGACTCCCTGTCAAAGAAATTACAAAATTTGGGTATTCATGATATACGTAACGCTGCAAGATTTGCACAAAATGTAATTGTTCAATATGAACCATATCAAGTAGATATTAGAAGAGCGACAAATACAGATGCATGGGGTCCCACATCAAAACATTTAGCTAAAGTGCTAAGAAATAGATATCAAGTCCCCATGTATTTAATGACTGAATATATTTTGAAAAGATTAATTGATCATATTGCCAAGAGACCCAAGAATCTTTATGAAAAGGCAAGAAAGGACTATGTTAATTATGGTGCTGAATGGCGTGTGGTATTGAAATGTTTAGTTGTGTTAGAATTCTTACTTTTGAATGTGGACGAAGGGGATGAATTAAATCAAATTAAAAGTTGTTTAATGGCTCATAAACATATTTTAACCAGGGAAGTCGCAAATTTTAAGATTGATTTCTCTAATGATGGTAAGATGGAAGTTCATGAACGTGGTGTTAAGAAGAAAAATGAAATTATTTTACAATATTTAGATGATGCACAATTTTTGAAAAGGGAAAGATTAAAGAATAAAAAAAATATTGCCAAGATTAGAAATAATAATGTTTCGGGTGGTTATACTGCTACTCCTTCTACTAGTTCATCCACTCATCCTTCTTATTCGGGGGATCATGTTATGAATAATCAAGAATTTGATTATGATTTCGATGAAGATGATTTTAATGATAATGGAGCACATAGTACAGATGATGAATTTAATGATTTCTCAACTTCAACCCCATCCACCTCCACTTCATCGAAACGTACACCAACTTCATTAGAAGAACAAAGAAGACAAAGAAGAGAAATCTTAAGAGAAAGAATTAAATCCACCGAACAACAAAGGAAAAATCGTGAACAACAATTGAAAAAACAACAACAACAACAGGAAGAAATACCAGATTTATTAGATTTAGATTTTGATTCAACTCCTGCTACCACATCCACAAATAATAATATATCAAATAGTATACCTGTTTCTGGTACTACTAACTTAAATGTATCGGCATCTACAAATGATGATGACGATGATGATGATGGATTTGGTGATTTCCAAAGTGAACCAACTACGTCCCCTGCACAAACACAAGATAAATCTGCCACTTTAGATGAATTATTAGGTGGTAACACTAACACAACTACTCAAAAGAATAATTCCGCTTCTTTGAATGATAAAGATTTATTTGCAGATTTATTCAATAATTCTAAATCATTAATATAAATAATACTAGTTTATTAACTTTTTTGTATCTTTTTTTCTTTTATAATGCACAGTATATAATATAATAATAATACTATATGATTCAATTAAATTAAATTTAAACTTTGACACTTTCAATATCCTTTGATAAATTTTCAATGGAATCATCATCATCAAGATTCTTTTCATCATCTTCTGTCCCGGCAACACCTTGTTCAAACATTTGTTTACCAGTTAATTTACCATGATGAGCTTTTAATCTTCTTTGTTCATCTCTTTCATCTAATTTCATCTCTTGTCTAAATTTTAATCTCCAATTTAAATAAGATTCTGTGGTCACTTTAGTACCAATAAATTTAGCATTTTCTAATTTTTCCTTTATTTCAAGATCCTTTTGATGTTTTAATTCTCTTTCTTGTAATTCATTTAAGAACCAATTCTCACATTGTTCTTTTATTGATGATATCAAAGTAAAACACATTTGCATACCTTTCATTACCATCATTTCATTTTCTAAATATTCATCATTATTAATTCTTTCATTAATTAAAATTGGTATAAATTCATCAAATGTAATGGAATTTGGTATATTCTCTAATTTACTTATTATCTTGTTACCATGATCATCAAATTCTAATTCGTCTTCCTCGTCATCGTCCTCATCATCATCCTCATTCTCGTCATGTTCATCTACTTCACAATCAATAGAAATTATTGGTGTTTCATCAGGATATGTTTCAGGCAAATTGAAACGAACCAATAGAGTATGTGTCTTTGTTAATGAGTCAATAATTGGATCATCTAATTGATTTAATTCTAATGGTAATGATATTTCAAATGAAATATTTGGATATTTATCGTTTAAAATGGTCAATTCATCGGGATAAATGGATTGCAATACATCCAACTCTTGTTCTTGCTCTTCTTTGTAGTCCATTGTATAATTATCCGTGGTGCCTGGGGTCGAGGTTGGTCGGAACTGGTTTCAATTATAGATTTCTTTTTAATTTCACTGTCAAAATATTTTTTTTTTCTCTGTCCAATTCAAAAAAAAAATCAGGTCACGTGTCAAGCCCTAATCAATGCCCCAAATAACCCTACTTTCACCAACGCACCCTCCAGAAAGACCTATCCTCCAACTTCCCAACCCAAATTCCAAACACCCCACAAATTTCTCAAAAAAATGTCAAAAAAAACACCCAAATTTTTTACACCCAGAATGTTTAAAATGTTCCTGTTGTCATGGAAACTGGGTGCACCCAAGTAATGATTCCCCGTATAACTTATACCTTATTTATTTGGGATATCCTATATAAATACAGATTATCTACAAACATTATCCACACTACAATCACTTGCATCGACGTCTACAACTGTCCATTGCTTTCCACTGCTTTCTTTACGTTAAAACCCATTTTGTGTCACTTTGCAATTTCTGACACCCAACAAATTTTTCTGTCTTTTTTTTTTATTTTGCACAGTGGGTGAAAAATTTTAGATATTAAAGATTGATTTATATAGTGTTTGATTGATAAGAGATATGATATCCATGGATTTACAAGGTGTTAATCTATTCAACACCACTCAAAATATCATCAATAACACTACGAATAATAACTATAACACTTTGAAATCCGCCTTCTCTGATACTCCAACAATCATAACTACAAATTCTTCATCTCTATATTCAATTGATGAAATGAATAATCAAATTATTAGTAATGATGATAATAATAATAATAACTACACTCTTAAAATTAAAGAAATTGAAGATTATTATTTGAAATCGTTATTAAATGATGATATTGAAACTAATGACACACTTATAAATAAAAATAATACAAATACAAGTATATTTAATACATTTAATAATAATAATAATCATAATAATCATAATTTGGGGAGTCAAACAAATTCAATATCAAATAGTTTTCAAATACAACCATCTTTTGAATTTGGTAATAAAAGAAATTTATTAGAAGTTGATATTAATAATAATTTTAATCATTCTTTACCATTGACTACTGAAAATTTAGAGAAATTATCTTTAACTAATCATCAACCTTCTAATAATAATTCATTTAATAAATATACAAATCAATTCGAACCTTCTCAGTTTAACAATAATAATATTCTTCCTGGTGGTACTCCTTTCATCCCACAACTACAACAACAACAGCAACTTCAATATGCTCGCTTACAACAACAACAACAACAGCAGCAGCAGCAGCAGCAACAAATGTTACAACAACAACAACAACAACAACAACAACAAAATAATATTATGCAATATGATAATCTACCATCTTTAACACCACCTCCTTTACAACAGCAACAACAACAACAAGCTGAGGTTAATAGACAATTATACAAGACAGAATTGTGTGAATCTTTCACTACAAAGGGTTATTGTAAATATGGTAATAAATGTCAATTTGCTCATGGTCTGAATGAATTAAAATTTAAACAAAGATCAAATAATTTTAGAACTAAACCTTGTATTAATTGGGATAAGTTGGGATATTGTCCATATGGTAAAAGATGCCTTTTTAAACACGGTGATAATAAAGATATCCAACTCTATGTTAAAGCTGGTGCATTAAATGATCATACTCATCCAACTACTCCTACTAGCAACAATAACGTTGTTGAAAATAATGATTTATCAATAAATCACAAACCAAGACGTAAAAATTTGCATGCTAACGTTAAGAAATTACAAAAGATTACCTGGTAAATCCATTTTACCAATATTTATTGCTCTTTTTCACTTATTTATTTATTTAAACTTATTTATTTATTAACAATCTTATTTATTTATTAAACAAAAAAACTTACTTATTTATTAATTGTCGTCTTTCTTTATTATACATGTAATTAATTTATTTATTTACTCATTTATTATATGATCTTTCTACAAGATATGTTAAAGTGTTAAACCAACTATCATAAGATGACTTATTAACGCATGTGAAAATAACATAATGACTATTATCATCTAATACCATAATACTCTTATAATACAATCCTTTATTATTACCAATACCACCAACTTGACCATTTTCATCAATAACACTTCTTACATGACATATTGATATACCTTTACTATTCAATTTATCATCTGTCTTAGAATTTGGATTCTTACGACTCCAATGTAAAGTCATTGTATATGGTTGAATCCACATATATCTTTCATGATAATAAGATCCATTATCCATAATTCCATATTTAGAATATTTCTTAAACAAATATTCACCAATAATGGCTTGTGTTAAAGATTTTGTGATAATATCATTCATACCATCTTGTTCATTTTCAAAAATTGTCATTTGTAATGGATTAACATCATTCTTATCAGTATTAATTTTATGGAATTGTTTTGCCATCTTTGTTGATTTTGTAATTGGTGTAGCCATTGAATCCTTTAAAGATGAAACTGAATTGATAGAAGATAATGTTATTGATCCTTGACGTGGAATCTTTGTACCTTGTTTTGTTGGTGTAGCTTCCACATTAAACTTACTAAATTTGATGTCATTATTTTCATTCTCTCTTCTGGAGGTTAATGAAGAATCATCCGTCTTAATTGACGAGACTTCTCTTATCCTCATTGGTGTTGCTGGTGATTCACGTTTGTTTGACGACATCGCCGCCATAGAGATAGATCTTCTAACCATTTTTGACTTAGATAAAGTATCTACGGTGGTTTGAATACCACGTTTTCTTAGTTCTCTTATTAGTTCAGCATCACTTAAAGTAATACGTTTAATAGAGTTCTTCGAGATTAAATTATCCAAATATGGTTTCGCGACTAATAAGATACCCTTTTGAGTTTGTGCATAAATGGTAGTATCAGAACTGAATACTGTTGGAGGAACACATTGAATACCCAAATGTTTGGCAGTCTTGACTAATTGATTAATTGAAGCCTCTTTATCAAGTGGTTTCTTTTGATCTACATCGTTGACATTAGCAGATTTCTTTAATTCTTGATATTCTGCGGCACTCACCAAGTGGTATCCCATTTGTTGAGCTCTAGCCTTTAATTGAATCTTATTCAATACAGCCTTTTCTTGTAATCTACCGTAAACATCTTTCTTTAAAGTAACATAACCTAATGCATGTACTTTTTCAACTAGGTTTCTAGCTGATAATGGTTTTGATAACTTCTTGATTTCTGATTCGTTTCTAGAGATATTTTCTTGTAGCTTATTGTAATCTTCATTACTTAGAAGTATCATACCAACAGCTTTTGCTTGTTTCGTTAATTCAGGTTTTGAAATTGTGTCAGTCTGTAATTTTAAGCCCATCTTAGTAACAATATCTTCAACCGCTGCTTTATCATTCTGAGGGATTATGTAATAATTATGCAATTTGGCACCCTTTTCTAGTATTTCAGTTGATGGCGTATCAATCAAATTATTGAGTTTATTCAATTCTTCACGATCCACCAACAATTTATTGAAATGATCATTTGACATCATTTCTACGTATTCTAAAGTTGGATTTGCTATATCATTTTCCATTTTTTCTAACTTTGAAGTTAATATAGTACTAAATCCTAGCTTGTGAGCTCTTTGTGAGATATATTCTACACTTGGAGAGCCAATAACTTCTTTCATTCTTTCATAATCAGATATATTCACCAAACGTTTACCGAATGAATCGCATTTAGCGACTAGATAATCTAGTTCTGGAGCTTCAATAGTCTTTTTCATATTATTGAACTCTTCCTCTTTAATCATCGCGTAATTAATATTAGACAATTTCTCTTTCAAGAAATCTAAAGTAGGATTGCTCAACATTTCTTGTTCTTCCAGATACTTATTCTTTCCTACAAGAATCTCATTCATTTCTTCTGCCTTTTCAACTAGGAATTCCTTCGAAGGATTTTTGAACGTGTTAAACAAGTTCTCATATTCACCAAATGGAACAAGTTTGTACCCTTGTATCCTTGCATGTGTTTGAATATATTCCAAGGTTGGTTGCTCAATTTCTTGACATTTCTTCAAGTAATCATCTTCGTCTATCAACAGCTTTTGGAAGGTTTCTGCTTTACTGATTAAATACTCCACAGATGGTTTAGCAATACTATTGTATAATTCATCCAATTTAGTGGATCCTATTAGAGTGAAGCCACGTTTTAAGGACATATCCTTTAGGTAATCTAAAGAAGGGTTACTTATTTTTTCTCTCAGGGAGTCAAGTTCATCTTCATTGATTAAAACATTACCAAAATTGGAAGCCTTCTGTATTATATACTCTTTGGTAGGATTTTCAATTGAATCATACAATTTTTTAAATTCATTCTTTGCAATTAGGTTGTAGTTTAACAAAATAGATTTCTCTTTCAAAAAGTCCACGGTTGGATTCTCTAATAAATTAATTTGTTCTAAATACACTTTTTCGTTCACCAGAATCTTTCCAAAAGGTTTAGCCTTTTCACTTAAGAAAGTCTCACTTGGGGTACTTATGGTAGACCTCATACTACTTAACTCATCCTCTGCTATTAACTCATATCCTTGTTTTTCACTGGAAGAGATCAGATAGTCCACAGAAGGATTTTCATAACGACTCTTGATCTTTGAAAGTTCTTCTTGTGAAATAACAGTTTGATCGTAAATAGCTGCTTTTTCACTTAAAAAGGACAAGGAAGGACACTTTTCAAGTTGCTTGAAAGAGTCCAGGTTTGCTTCACTTATAACTGCATAGTTTTGTTTTGAAAGTTGATCCTTTAAGAATTCTAATGAATCAATACACGAGCTTAGGTGAATAAAATTTGAATATTCTGTTTTTGGTATTAAAACACTTTCCAGAGATTCTGCTTTATCCTTCAAATATGTTAAATCTGGGTGGTTAATCTTGTCCGTTAGTTCATCGATCCATTCCTTTAAGTAGAGCGCATAGCCTAATTTAGAAGCATGTTCGGTAAGATCATCATACGTGGGAGAAGTGAGCTTTTTATTCATCTCTGCAAAATCATCTTTTGGTATTAGAACAAAATTTAATAATGCTGCCCTTTCTTGCAAAAATTCTACACTTGGCAATTCTTCAAGTTTTTGAAGTCTATTTAATTCTTTCTCTGAAATGATGGCTGCTTTGAACTTCTTCACTTGTTCTTGAAGCGATATCAACTTTGGATTCTCAATTTCATTCTTTAGTGATTCATATTCATTAATCAAGATCACTTTATAACCACGGTCTTCGGTATTTTGCTTCAAAAACTCTATTGTAGGATTAGCCTTGAAATCTTGTAAGTCATTGAATTCAGTATTTTCGATTACAGCGTAATCTAGTTCGCCTGCTTTGGCCTTTAAAAATTCGATGGTTGGATGAGCAATATTTTCCTTTAATTGGTTATATTCATTGTTAGGAAGCACAATCTTTTCCAACTCTGACAACTTAGTTGTTAAAAATTCTAAAGGAGGCTTGTCTCTAAAGTTACACAAATCTTGATATTCTGATTTAAGTATTAATACACGATCAAATAGGGAGGCCTTTTCCTCTAAGTATGAGATAGGTGGATTTTGTTTGAACTCTTCTAGATCTTGTAAAAGTAACTTATCCATAAGAACAGCCCCGTGAAGCTTGGCCTTATCTTCCAAAAAGTCCAGTGGTGGGTCAGAGTTATTCTTAGATAATATTTCATAATCGCTTTTTAAAATGGACAAATAACCATTGGTATCTAATTTAGCATTCAAAAATTCTAAAGCAGGATGATCTCTGATGGCATATAGATGTGACAATTCGTCTTTAGGAATTAGTGCGTGATTATTTCTGGTAGCTTTTCCTTTTAAATATTCCAAAGTTGGGTTTATCAAAGAATCTTCCATTGAATCAAATAGTTTCTTTTCCACAACAAGTGCATTAAACAAATGAGCCTTTTCTTTCAAGAAATCAATACTAGGTTTGTTAAAATTGGTTTCTAATTTTTGTAATACAGAATTATCAATAATAGAAAGATCCAATACTTTAGCTTTTTCCTTCAAATACTCAAAGCTTGGTTTGTTCTTAATATCTTTCAATATAGTATATTCATCGTCCTTAACCAATGTATACTGTTGTTCCGAAGCTCTTTCTTGCAAAAATTTTAAACTGGGCTTTTCTTCTAGTGCAACGTATCTCTTCAGAGAGTCTGCTGGAATAGCTTCGTAGTTCATCTTTTCTAAATTGGATTTTAAGAAATCAAAGGTTGGGGCTGTTTTATTTTGCATTAGCATTTCGAATTGGTCTTTATTAATTACCACAGAACCAAGTTCAGAAGCCTTTTCTTTAATAAAGTTAACGCTAGGATGGTTTTCTACATTTTGTAAACGAGTCAGATATGTCATCTCAACAACTTCATATCCCAATTCCTTACTCTTCTTCTGCAAAAACTCCAGATCTGGTTGGCACTCGATATTTTGCAACCTAAAGTAATCTTGGCTCGTTAAGACAGCATGGTCGAGAGCAGCTGCTTTCTCTTTTAAGAAAGTTAAATTTGGTTTATCTACAAGAAGATTCAGTTCCTTGAAATCATTTTTAGGTATTAGTAGATAATCAGACTTTCCTGCTTTTTCCTTAAGATAATCAATAGATGGACTATCCCTTTGTTCAATAAGGCTGTTATATGACACTAATGGAACTAGAACGCTATCGAAACCTTTAGCCTTGTCATCTAAGTACTCTCTTGTTGGAGAATCAATAGATTGCTTCATCTTATGAAACTTATCTGAACTAACCAGTAAACTGTTTAGCTGACTTGCTTTCTCCTCTAAGAAAGTTAGACTTGGAGAATCTTTCAGTTGAACTAAACCTTGATACTCACTTACTGGAACAACAGTCAAATCTTGTTGAGTTGCTTTCTCTTCCAAAAATTCACGAGTAGGAGAGGAAGTAATAGAAGTTAGCTTTGCCAATTTCTCCGAGCTGATAAGTGTTTGGTCATAGAAGGTGGCCTTTTTTTCTAAGAAATCAAGAGGTGGTCTATGATAGATATCTTGTAACATCTTTAGTTCATCTTCCTTAATCATAGCGTAAGCTTTGTTACTTAGCCCATCCTCCAAAAATTCAAGTGACGGGTTGCTTTCTATCTTCTGTAACCTCTCATGTTCTTCATTTTCCATTATGGAATAACCCAATGATAATGCTTTTTCTTTCAAGAACAAAATTGAGGGATCGTTTGTATTTTTCTTAAGTTTTTCTAGTTCCACTTCATCCACGACTTCTTTATTGTAGATATTGCATTTTTCTCTCAAAAATTCAAGGGTGGGTTGATGTTCCAATGTAGTTAGTCTGTCCAATTCGTTGTTCATAATTAAAGTGTAATCATAGGCTGTAGCTTTATTCTTCAAAAAGTCGAGGGTAGGTTTGTCAGCAATGTCTCTTAAAACACCAATTTCATTGACAGGAACCATTTCGTAGCCCAATTTTCTTGAATGAATCTTCATAAATTCAATGTCTGGATTTTCTTTCCATGCTTCCAAAGTGTCAAATAAAGATTTTTTAATTACGACGTGATCCAAACACTGTGAAGCAGAACTTAAAAATTCAATTGATGGGTTATTCTTAATGTTAAGTAATTCATTGTAAAATACATTTGAGATTATTATCTTATCATTCTTAATAGCATTTGTATTCAAAAATTCTAGACTTGGGCTATTCTTGATCCCTTCAAGTTCTTGTAGGGTATCCTTTGAAATTAAAACTTTCCCAATGGAGTCAGCCTTGTTTTCTAAAAATTCTAATGATGGATCTTCCTTGTATTGCTTTAGTTGAGTAAGTTCATCAATAGTTATTAATTGTTGACCCAGTTTCGAGGCATGGGAAGTTAAAAATTCATAATCTGGACGGACGGTTGTTTCCATTAATTTTTGGAAAGATTCCTTCTTAACCAGAACACTGTCTTGTTTACCAGCCATTTCTTTTAGGAATGCAATATCTGGATCATCTCTATATTTGGTAACAGATTTCAACTCAGCATCTGTGAATACGTTAAATCCTACTGCTCTAGCCTTTTCTTTCAAAAATTGAGCAGTTGGATTTTCGACCGTTTCTGTGAGCTTTCTATATTCATCGTTTTCAATAATCTGGTAATTCTTTGCAGACGCCTTTTCCTTCAAAAATTCCAAGGATGGAGTTGCCACGGTTTTCTTTAAAATTTCATATGAACTACTCTCTACCAATATTTTATCATATAATGCTGCCTTTTCGGATAAGAATTCAAGGGTTGGCTGGTCACGAACAGCCAATAATGAATCCTTGAGATCGTTACTAATAACTGACATATTGCGTTCCTTAGCCTTTTCATTCAAGAAAATATCGCTTGGGCTGTTTATTTTAGCCAATAGTTCTTCTTTATAGGTTATATCAATGACTTCTTTACCTAACTTGGCACTCTGTTGTTCCAAAAAGCTTAATGAAGGGGAGGTTTTTAGCATAGTTAATTCTTGATATTGTGCAGTTGGAATGACTGTACAGCCGTTTAGTTCACATTTCTCTTCCAAGTAATCAAGAGAAGGATTGGATAACTTATCACGTAGTGAGGTTAATTCAGTGTTGTTAACTATAGAAGAATTGAATAACACAGCCTTATCTTGAAGGAATTCGATGGTTGGATTACTTTTAATTTCTTGTAAGTGATTGTAAACTTCCTCCTCAATTACTGAATAATGTAATTTACTTGCCTTAGATCTTAATAAATCAATAGTCGGATTTTGCTGATTATTGATTAACGTATTGTATTCATTTAATGGTACAAGAATGGAATCATATATATTTGCCTTTGTCTTTAAGTATGAGAGATCTGGATTATCTCTGTTATTAATTAAAGAGTTGTACAATTCATTTTCAACAATCTTACACTTTAATTCAGTTGCCTTTCCTTGTAAGAGATGGATAGATGGAGATTGCATCTGCTCAAAGCTCTCGAATGAAGCTGAGTCAAGGACATGGTAACCGAGCTTAGCAATTTTCTCTTGCAAAAATTCAAACTTAGGAGATGTCTTGATCTGCTGTAGTTGTTCATATAAATTATTTTCAATAACAGTGCATCCTAATTTATCAGCCTTCTCTTCAAGAAATACAAGAGATGGATTATTTGATGTATCCTCTAATAATGCTAGTTTTTCCTTCGAAATCAACTTTTGTCCAAGTTGATTGGCTGCATGTTCCAAGAATTGTAAGTCAGGAGTTTCTTTAATATGTAACAAATCGGTATATTCTTTTTTAGGAACAACAACATGAGACTTGGTAGCAGATTTTTCTTTAAGATACTCCAAACTTGGATCTTCCATTTTTTTGAGTAAGGTATCATATTCTGACTGTTTAACTGAGATGAAGCCTTTTTCAAGTAAGTTAGATTCAAGGTATTGGATATCTGGATTTTCGATCTTCTGTAATAACTGGCTGTAGTCCTTGGTTCCGATAACTTCATGGTCTAATTCTTTAGCCTTTTCGGCTAAGAACTCCAAGGAAGGATGGTCACAAATATTAATCAATATATTATATTCATCATTTGGAATAACATACTGTTGAAGATCTGTAGCTTTTGAGGAAATAAAGTCCAGCGATGGAGATTGCTCAGTTCTTACCAATTCTTCATATCTGTCTTGTGGAACCAACACTTGATCTAATGATTTTGCTTTTTCAGTCAAGTAAGACGTAGATGGAGCATCTCTTATATTGCATAACTCAGCGAATAACTCATTAGAAACAAGTTGTTTGTCATGATTCTTTGCTTGATTTGACAAGAATTCAACAGATGGGTTGGTAGAAGTCTGTATTAGCTTAGTAAAAGAGTCTCTTGGTACTACTACTTTATCTAACTTGGCAGCACCAGCACTTAAGAATTTGGCTGAAGGATTTCCCTCAATTTCGATTAATTCGTTATATCTGCTCTCTTTAACAACAACACTTCCAAATGTTTCTGCCTTTGAAGAGATAAATTCATAAGAAGGTGATTCTTTATTGTCCAATAAGTCGGTGTATGTTTCGGTATCTATAACACTGTAGTTCATGGAATTTGCATGTAACTTAATGTAATCTAAAGAAGGTGACTGTATGGTGTTTTTCAACTTTTCATAGTCATATTGAGACATTATTATATTACCCATTGCATTGGCCTGTGTTGACAAGAATTCCACTGAGGGACGTTCTCTAATCTCAACTAGTTCATTATAAATGGCTGTTGGAAGAAAAGTGGAATCAAAATCAGCAGCATGTGATTTTAAGAAATCAAGTGATGGATGGTTCTTAATTGCTATTAATTTATCATATTCAGTTGTTGGAACAATTGAAGAGGCGAGTTCAGTAGCATGTAATTTCAAGAAATCTAATGTTGGGTGTTCCTTTATCGAAACTAGTTCGTGGTATTCAGGAGATGGAAGAACAATAGAATCCAATTGAGATGCATGAGATTTTAGGAAATCCAAAGATGGACTTTCTTTAATTAATGTTAATTCCTCATATTTAGCTTGAGGAATAATAGTTGAATCGAATGCCGTAGCTTTTGACTTCAAAAATTCTAAAGATGGACTTTCCTTGATGGATATAAGCTCATTAAAGTCTGATATTGGGATAATTGTAGAACCTCTCTTTGAAGCATGTAATTCTAAGAATTCTTGTGATGGATTCGTTTTAATTGCTTTTAAATCATGGAGATCAGAATTTGAAATTATACAAAAGTTTTGTTGTTTTGCTTTTAATTTTATGAAATCTAATGTTGGATGTTCCTTAATTTTAAGTAATTCGTTATAATCTGGGTTAGAAATAACGGCGTAATCTAGCTTACTACAATGTGATTTTACAAACTCAATTGATGGATGCTCCTTGATCTCTATCAGTTTATTGTATTCGGTATTTTCAATGACGGTTGAATCCATATTAGAAGCATGTTTCTTTAAGAACTCCATTGAAGGATGGTCCTTGATAGATATTAGCTTATCATAGTCAGCATTTGGAACAATAGTAGAATTGAATTGAGAAATGTGAAGTTTGAGGAAGTCCAGAGTAGGATGTTCTTTAGTAGATATTAGATCATTGTATTCTATTGTTGGAATAATTGTTGATTCTATTTGAGTAGCATGAGACTTCAAGAATTCAAGTGTAGGTTGTTCTTTAATAGATATTAGTTTTTTGTACTCATTGGTTGGAACGATAATAGAGTTCACCTTTGCCGCATGGGATTTCAAAAAGTCTAATGAAGGATGTTCCTTTATATATGTTAATTCTGTGTATTCAGTATTTGGTACGATGTTGAAATTCATCTCTGAAGCATGAGATTTTAAAAATTCAAAGGAAGGATCTATAAACGAATGTTCCAATTCTTCGAATCTCACTCTAGCTACAACAACCTTATCATACTTAGATGCTTTTTCTTCCAGGAATTCTATACTTGGAGAGTTCTTAATAGATAATAAATCAGTATATTTAGATTCAGGAATTGCTTTGTAATTCAAACCAGCAGTCTTTTCCTTTAAGTAATCAAGTTGTGGATGTTCAATATCTTCCAATAATTTGGTGTATTCTGAACTAGGAAGTACGATTTGATCAAGTGGTGATGCTTTCTCCTTTAAGAATTGAATATCAGGATTCTTGTTATTTTTCTCTAAAGTTTTCAATCTTGATTGTTCAACTAAAATGTGATTATATTTATTTGCATTCTCTATCAAAAAATCCATTGTAGGTTTGTTCTTAATTTGGTTCAAACTATCAAATTCATCAGTATCAACTAAAATTTTACTAAAACCTTGTGCCTTTTCAGAAAGGAAATTTAGTTTTGGATTATTCATAATTTCTTTCAATTCATTATATTCCTTAATAGGAACTCTTGTCATTTTCTTTGATGATAACACTTCATCAATTTTCTCAATAGGTGGATTTTCAACTAATTCTTTAAGTTCTTCAAGTTTATCCTCTTCTAAAATAACTCTTTTGTAAACACTTAATTTTTCAGCTATATAATCAATAGTTGGATTTTGAATTTTATCCTTTAAAAGTTCATATTCTTCAATTGATATTAATAAATTACCTTGATGAATTGCCTTTTCTTTTAAATATTCTAAATCAGGATGATCTAATGTTTCTTTTAAATTTGTTAATTCTTCAGTGGAGATCATATCACAGCCAATATTATGAACTAACGTCTTTAAAGTTTCTTTATCTGGGGAGGATATATTAAGATGTTGTAATAAATCAAAGGATTCGTGGTTTATGGCATGATAATTATGTGATTCGATTTTTTCCTTAAGATATTCTAAATCTGGATTATTTATCGTTTCTTTCATTTGAGATAATTCCTCAGTTGGAATTAAATCATAATCTATTCTATGAGCTAAATCAATTAAGGTGGGTTTATCTGGATTTGGATTGTCTAATCTATTCATTAATTCATATGATTGTTCATTTATAACGTAATGATTATAATTTTCCACTTTTTCTCGAAGGGTATCTAAAGTTGGATTTTGTAAAGAGTTGAATGTAGATAAACTTAAATATGATTGTCTATTACAACCATTTTCTTCTAAAATTTTCAAAGATTCATCAATTGATTTCAAATTCTCCAATTCATTCATCATATCAGCAAAGACAGAATTATCTAATAATTTTATATCGTGCTTAATGGCATAATCTTCTACCTCAGTAGAAGTTACTGAATGAACCGATGTAGATTCAAAACTACTATCATCATCAACAAAACTATCATGTAAATCATGCATGACTCTATCTTGTAAATCAGATATAATGGCAATATCTTCTTTTATCTGTTTTCTATTTTCATTAATAATTGATGTTTGTTTTAAATTTTCCTCCTTTAATGTTTCAATATCATGTTTTAAAGATTTAATTAAATTATTTAATTCATCATTTTCATCATTTAATTCTGTAATATGATTATTAAGTAAATTAATATCAACACTAAAATTTGTCTTAGTGGTTATCAGTTCTTTTTCTAAATTTTCTTTAACATCAGTTAATGATTGTAAATTTGAATCCTTTTCATTTAATAAAACGGTATAATTATTAATACTATGTTCAATTTTATTAAATTTCTTATTAAGTTCTCTAAAATCTTTATTAATTTTAGTTAAATCTGATTCCAAGATCCAGTTTTTATCATTTAAATCATCAATAGTTTCAGTTAAAAAATTATTCTTTTCTTGAATCTTTTTAATCTCTGTCTGTAAATTATTAATTTCATCCTTTTGTAAATTATTAATCGATTTCAATTTTCTACAATCAATGATTAATTTCTTAGACATATTCATAGTAAATTCAATATCATCAGGAGATTGTTGAATCAAGGATCTATTTGTAATTTGATTATTAGAGTTAAATAAATCAGTTTGTAATAAATTATCTTTTTCTTGTAAAATATCAGAAATCAAATTCTCCGATTGTGAATGCTTAATTGAATTATTTTGTTTAAGTTGAGTTAATCCCACAATATCATTATGTACTTGTTCTAACTCATCTAATAATGATTGGGGATTTTTGTTATTTGTTTCAGAGTTGTTCGATTCTTCGAGAAGAAACAAATTCTCTTTATTGTTTGACATTATGTTAGCCCCAGTTTATACAATTTCAAATGTATATAGTCTGGACTTATTGAGTGAGGTATAAGATGTCAATAGAGTGTTTCAATAGAGTATGTTTATCTTTTGAATCTGTGTAAATAAAAGGATGAAATTTCATGAAATTTCAATTTTTTCACAGTAAGAAAAGTGAAACCCAAAAAAGCAGCAAATTTGAAAAACACAGATCCAAGTCATTGGATACGAAAATAGCCGCCAGAAAAAGATACCTTATTCTTGTTTGTGTAGAGACGCTCAACAACAGATTGAAACAGTATATTACGTGTTTCCCAGTACCTTAATAACCCCCCCCAATATGGAATAAACAATGTAGAACATAAACTGCAATGAATTTCTGAATATTCGAAACATATACCCTGACATGATACCACAACCCTAAACGATTCCAACCCAAAGAACCCACTTTAAACAAAGGTACACACAACCACCATACCTCCACATACTTGAATACACACCTGGGAGAGTGCAAGGTGCCATATGTAGGTTCATCTATCCACTGCATCTCTCACAAAACTGAATACAAATTGTGTTAAAACGAAAGAACTCAAAATTGAAACCAAAAAACAGAAAAAAAAAAATAAAAAAACGCCGCCAACAGAAATCGAACACCCGAAATTTCACAAACAATTTCTCAAATTTGATTGGCTTCCCAACTTTTTTTTTGCTCATCGCCTTTAAAAACAACGGAGTTGAAATTTATCGTTTATTTATTCCACCAATGTTAAGTTAGACATTCTTAATATCATATTTATATGGGTTGTTTATTTGACTATTCAATAAACCTTGTATTAGGTTCATATAATATATAAAAAGGTTATTTAACTGTAAACTATATTAGGTACAAGCAACATATCAATTCGTATCAATAGTTATAAAAGATTTTGTTGCTTTTTTTTTTACGTCAAAGATAAGGACAAACAAAAGAAACGAGTATAATGTTGTCTAGAGCTACAAAGAGAACATTCACTAATGTAGTGAAATCCACTACTTCCAAAAGATATCTTCAAGCAATGTCCACATATAATAATAACAATTTGACATCCCTTAAGAAGACACAAATTAATAATCTACACTCGATTAACACAAATAATTATAATAATATCAAAATTTTAAATCCGTTTGGTTCAATTAGATATAATTCAACATCTGTTAAAGTTCCACAAATGGCAGAATCATTAACTGAAGGGTCATTAAAAGAATATACTAAAAACATTGGTGATTTTATTAAAGAAGATGATTTATTAGCTACTATTGAAACTGATAAGATTGATATCGAAGTTAATTCTCCTGTTTCTGGTACTGTGACAAAACTAAACTTTAAACCTGATGACACTGTTACCGTCGGGGAAGAATTAGCACAAATTGAACCAGGGGAAGGACCAACTGAGACTACTACATCTTCTTCTAAGCCAGAATCCGAAACTGCTTCGGAACAAGCCGCTCCGGAACCAAAGAAGGAGACTCCTCCTCCTCCACCACCATCCAAGGATTCTACTCCAAAACAGACTCAACCAAAACCTGAAGAAAAGAAAGATACTCCTGTAAATACAACATCATTCACTCCATTTGCAAGAAATGAAACAAAAGTTAAAATGAATAGAATGAGATTAAGAATTGCAGAAAGATTAAAAGAATCACAAAATACTGCTGCATCATTAACAACATTTAATGAAGTTGATATGAGTTCCCTTTTAGAAATGAGGAAATTGTATAAGGATGAAATTATTAAAAAAAATGGTGTTAAATTTGGATTTATGGGATTATTCTCTAAAGCTTGTACTTTAGCTGCAAAGGATATTCCTGCTGTAAATGGTGCTATTGAAGGTGATCATATTATTTATCGTGATTATACTGATATTTCTGTTGCAGTGGCCACACCAAAAGGGTTAGTAACACCAGTGGTACGTAATGTGGAATCAATGTCTGTCTTAGAAATTGAACAAGAAATTTTAAGATTAAGTCATAAGGCAAGAGATGGGAAATTAACTTTAGAAGATATGACTGGTGGTACTTTTACCATATCTAATGGTGGTGTCTTTGGTTCATTATATGGTACTCCAATTATTAATATGCCACAAACTGCTGTATTGGGGTTACATGGTGTTAAAGAAAGACCAGTGACTGTTAATGGACAAATTGTCTCTAGACCAATGATGTATTTAGCATTAACTTATGATCATAGATTATTAGATGGTAGAGAAGCGGTTACTTTCTTAAAGACTATAAAGGAACTAGTCGAGGATCCAAGAAAAATGTTGTTGATGTAATGTACTCCCTCTATTATACTTCTTATTTATTTATAGTGACCCATGAGACCATCAATTAGTATTATATGTTAATAATATTCATATTTATATAGCCAAAAATAATAATATATTTTATAGCTATCTATTAATCTGCGTGTATGTTATATATATATATATATATATATATTAAATGCATATGACTATTCTCTCCCCTCTTTCCCTTCGTTAAAGTAATTCTGTATCTAAATATTGAATCTTATTGACAATACAATCATTTTCTGTGGCAATGCCAAATTTAATTAAATCTCCCCAAAAGAATGATAATTTATCTTTACAAAATCCCATATAATTAAAAGGTAAATCATCAGAATTTAAATTTTTCTCCTCTCCAGACAATGTTTCTACATCATATTCATCTTCTGATTCTACTCCATTGGATTTAAGTAATTCACCACTTTGTAAAATTGCCCAAAGTGCCCAAAATAATTGTGTGGTACTTCTCCATCTTATTATTTGATTGTATAATTGATTTAATTCTTGGCTAGTTGCCTCCTTATCCATTGATATTAGATAATTGGTTAAAAATGATTTGATTTGATCTTGGTTGGGGTATTTAGATCCAATACATCTAAAGGATTCAGTTTGATCCATTTCATAATCGTGCATACATTCTGTAAGATAATTTGATAAATCAAAGGGAACGAAATTTGGACCAGAATATTCATAATCGATAAATATGATATTTGGTTCTTTATCCTGGCGTGTATTTTCCTCCACTAGAATGTTCCCCTGTTGTGTATCATTATGACAAAATAACAGATCATGAGACGAGTTCAAATGATCTGATAATAACCATTTTTTATATTTTATTATTACATTTTTAAAAGTGTTCCAATCTTTACATAAAAGATGATTTTTAATTGAAGAACCCTTTTCTTTATATCTCCAATTATCCCCCAATGGAGAATCTATTAGAGAAATCCACTCTTCGATCTTAACCCAAGTGAAACCTTTATTATCAAATTGTTTAACTTCTTCTATCGATAAAGGAAGTGATTTCTTATGTAATATTGCAAATTTTTGTGCAATAACATTTGAAAATGTTAAATTAACCATCTCCAATTGAGATAAAGATTTAAACCCATCTAAAAATTCTTCCACTCTACCATTTCTAAATGGTAAAAGAATCTTTACAAACCCAACTTCTTTGGGAACTCTTTTAATATTTTTAAGTTCATTTTCTCTATCTACTAATGAATTTAATTTAGTACCAAATATTCTCACTAAATAATTTGTATGTTGACTCTTATGTTTGATTGATAATTTATATATTACATTTGTTAATGCACCTTTAAGTTTCGTAATCTTATATGAATCGTAATTATTATTTGTTAAATGAGGGACTAAGACATAAGGAGAATCTAACGGAATTATTTTATCTAGAAATTTCATCTTAGCTATAGGATAAACAACATGGAACAGTGTGAAGATCTGTTTCTTAGTGAACTATAATTGCTACTTTGCGTCATAGATATTACTTTTGTCATTTTTGCTTGTTTATATTTTTTTTCGTGCTATATAAATCTTGCGCATTGTGTGAGCGCCGTACTGTCATTTACAAGTTGGAAAGGAATATCATAATTTATATCTATATGAAACGTTTCAAGGTAGTGATGTTAATATTGTAACAATTCATTAAAGAGTATAGTAGGACACTTCTAAGAGTAGAACCATCCTAGCTTCTATTCAGGGAAAAATGTCTTGAAGAAATTGTTATTTTAATTCAAGATTTCAGAAACACACTAAAGTATCATAATTACATTTTTTTTAAGCCATACTTTTCACGGTAGTCTTTTTAAACGTTTGTTTTTATTTACTTTGATTTTTTTATCTAATTTTCCAATGAGTGTGCAACTACAACCACCCTTTTCACGATGTTCGAAAAGGCAATAGAGCTTCGACAGGTTCTAATATGTACATTATTTTGAAACCATCTGGCTTCACAGTGTGAAAAATGGATCTTTTTTATGTAGCAAAGGAAAAAAGACAGGTTTACCCTTTTAGGTAATATGTAAATATTGAAAAAAAAAAAAATAAATCTTTAAAAAAATTAAACTGTTTTGGGAGATTTTAGTTCCAGATTCAAAAGGTTACTGGATCCATAAACATAAAAATTCTATTTATTTGATCCATAGTTAATATTATACAGTTGCAAATAAAGGTACCAAGTAGGTAAGTTGTTTTAAAAGATACCCTTCAGCTTACCAAGACAAAATATTATAATAATCTAATCAGACAAACATTGCTAATCAATTTAAAACATTTACTTTATACCTTTTTCTTTTCTTTTCTAAGGAATAATATACCAACATGAATTCAAACGATAATACTTGGGTGATAAACCCAGCAGATTTGTTTCAAAAAGTTGATACCTCCAATTCAAATGAGCCTCCTTTTACTCAATTGGATGATATTAATTTGAACGATTTAGAAAGATATTGGAACACTGAATCTACTGTCAAGGATAATGTTGATATGAATGAGAATAATGACTTAATGAATAATGAACAACAAATAATTGATAATAATTTAGATCCTGGGTCTTTAGATTGGGAAGAACTTCTGTCAGATGATTTTAAGGCTGATATTGGTTCTGTGGATCTTATGGGGATGAATAAACCAGAAATGAGTAACGAATTAGACATTTTAGATGATTTAAATAGAATGGATGAAGAATTGTTGAAACGTCAAGATAAATTAAACGTTGAACTTCAAAAACAAAAGGAGGTAAATATAAGATTAGAACGACAATTAAAACAAACTCAATTACAACAAATGAAATTGAGAGACAAATTAAGAGAGCAAGAAGAATTAAGTTCCACTAGGTTAATTCTGGGAGATATTACACAATCATCAAGATTAAATAGTACTCCAAAGAAAAAATTAAAAGAATTTAATATCAGTAAAAGTACTAATAATTCGCCCATAAAGAAACATCAAAATACTAAATTATCATTTGTAACGCCCATGTACAGTACAAATAATGTTTCACCAAAGAGAAGACATTACAGATCTAGAAGTAATATCCCTGAAGGTGAATTATCTAAGTTGAAAAGTCAACCTCCTAAAGAAAATAAATTAAAGATTAATTTTGCTACTACTTTAACCCCAAGAGATCAAGATAATTTTATTACAGACAGTGCTCTTTCTTCACCTGTTTATGGAACCTTAAATGGTACATTATTAGATTCTCCTGTCCATTCTAGTGTGGATAGAAGTTCTCCTGTGCTTGGTTTGGGATTAAAATTAAATACAAATTCAAAAAGAAACTCAATTTCATTACTTCCAATGTCTTTAACCTCACTGAACAGATCACCCAATAATAGCACAAAAGGTAGTTTACTGGATGATCTTCCCACGACATACCAAGATACCCCAATAAAACCTAAGACTTTTGTTACCCCCAGTGATATACTACTGCCTCATGTAGAAGAGGATCTTACAAATGACAATTTTATTAAAGATATTGATATTCAAAATAATGCCCCCAAATTAAATCCACCACAAGACAACATAATAATGTCTCCAGTTTCAAGTTCAAGAGAGCCAGAAAGTGTCTTTAATGTTTCAAAGACACCTTCACCAACTTTAAGATCACAGGGTCATTTTGAAGGACATAGTCCACAATTTGGTTCTCATGCAAAGGAAATTGAAAATTTTATACCTTCCAGTCCATTAAAGATTACCAGAAAATTAACAACATTACCAAGGGGCTCGATTGATAGATATGTGAAAGAATTACCAGATAAGACATTTGAATGTTTATATCCAGATTGTGGGAAATTATTTAAGCGAAGATACAATATTAGATCACATATTCAAACACATTTAGAAGATCGTCCATATAGTTGTGATTATCCAGGTTGCACTAAAGCATTTGTAAGGAATCATGATTTAGTAAGACATAAAAAATCACATCAGGAGAAAAAATATGGTTGTCCCTGCGGTAAGATGTTTAATAGAGAAGATGCATTGATTGTTCATCGAAGTAGAATGATTTGTTCTGGTGGTAAAAAATATGATAATGTTGTTATTAAGCGATCACCAAGGAAAAGAGGTAGACCTAGACGGGATTCAACCCTGGCTACAACGTCTACTTCGTCTACGAATATGACAACATCTATACCGGCCCATTCACAGGATGAATCAAACAAGGAAAACCATTACGGCACGAATCTAGTATTCAAAATGCATAATAATCAACTTAATTTTGGAATAAATAAAAACATCAATAGTTTATAATAAATAGTTTATGTATTATAGTTTTTTTATTTTAAGACAAGGCATTCAATATTCTAAATCACTAAAATAAATCTTGGAAGGAGCTCTAAATTTAACATTGAAACAACATTTAACATGTACTCTTAATCTTTCTAGAACAAAAACATCTCTTACCCACTCACGATCACATTTTCCCAAAAGGGATATTTGCTCTCGGTCATCTTCTAATGATTATAACCTTGAAGGTAGTTTCCCAGGGAGTTTTTACGTCATAGAAAATTGGAAAAAAAAAATAAAATGGTGACAGAAATAACCCTTAGGGTAGTTTTGATCTAAAGTTTGTTTGATCTGACATAAACAGCGATAACAGGGTTGCAAAAAAATATGAGAGAATATCTTGTTGCTTTAAGGGACAGCTTGAAGAATTTTTAATTCTACTTAAAAGGTTATCTGAGATCTACTGACATGGTTACGGTTTGAAAGTTTTCCTGTCACCAATTACTGCCACATAGAGAATATATAAGTTGCATTTATTTTGACCATGTAATGATAAGTCATTGATTCAAATAGTGTTATTCTATTGTATATTCAACATTCTATATAACCACTAAAAAACTAGATATAGATAAGTTGGCAAACTTATTAGTTACGTTAAAACAAAAACAAACAAAATGAGTACAACGAATCCAATTACTTATTTATTATTCAAAAGAGATGATGCTACTGACAGCTCCACTCCACAATGTGCAGTAGAAAATGATTTTAATGGACAAACTAATTTAAGGATTTTAGCAGTTTTTATGATTCTTATTTCATCTGCTCTTGGTTCCTTTTTCCCGATTTTATCTTCAAGATATTCAGTAATTAGATTGCCTGAATGGTGTTTCTTTTTAGCTAAATTTTTTGGTTCAGGGGTTATTGTGGCTACTGCTTTTGTTCATTTATTACAACCTGCAAATGAAGCATTAACAGATGAATGTCTTGGTGGAACACTTTCTGAATACCCTTGGGCTTTTGGTATTTGTTTAATGTCATTGTTTCTTCTTTTCCTTTTAGAAATTATAAGTCATCATTTAATTGAAAAGGCATTCCATGAAGATACTCACGAAAATTTAAATGAAAAAAAATCTTTAGATGATAATAGTAGTGAAAGTGATGAAGAAAATAAGGTTGAAAACATCAATTTTAATCAATTAGATGTAGAATCTAATCCCTCCCAAATTAATACAAAAATGAATTCAATCCCAGGAAAGGGACATTATGATCATCAAATTGTTCATCAAGATCCAAGTCAAATTGGTACTTCATTACAAGAAAAGGGTAAAGAAGATTATTCCTCTCAAATATTAGCTGTTATGTTCTTAGAATTTGGTATTCTGTTCCATTCTGTATTTATTGGTCTTTCTTTAGCTGTTGCAGGTGAAGAATTTAAAACTTTATTTGTTGTTCTTATTTTCCATCAAATGTTTGAAGGTTTAGGTTTAGGTACTAGAATTGCAGAAACTCATTGGCCAGCAAATAAAAAATATACTCCATGGATTTTAGCCTTAGCCTTTGCCCTTACTACACCTATTGCAGTTGCCATTGGTATTGGTGTCAGACATTCTTTTGTTCCAGGTTCTAGAAAATCTTTAATCTCAAATGGGGTTTTTGATGCTCTTTCTTCAGGGATCTTAATCTATACAGGGTTAGTTGAGTTAATGGCACATGAGTTTCTTTTCTCTAATCAATTTAAAGGTAAAGATGGATTTAAGAAAATGTTAGGTGCCTATGTTATTATGTGTTGTGGGGCTGGTTTGATGGCATTATTAGGTAAATGGGCCTAAGTAAATTTTATAGAGAATATAGTATTTTCTTTTTTTTTATTATTTCTATTTATTCAAGAGTATACGTATTTAATTATTTATGACCGTAAATCTTTACCAGATAAATACAATACTTACAGTATCTGAGTAAAAGGAATCTAATTGGTTTAGGCACCTTGAATCACCTTTAAGTTCTAGAAAAAATTAACCCAAGTTTTTCTTTATAGTTTTTAGATAGAAATCAATTTTAAATTTCTAAATAAACCTACAAAAATATGAAATTATTTCAAATATTAGTTTTTAGTTATGTAATGACTTTATATGGTCTTTTTAAGTTCAAACTTTTAAGTCACTTATTTGGTATATATCCCAGGTAATATTGTCTGTTTTTTAAGAATTAAATCAAATGAGTAAAAGTTGTGAAAAAAGGAATAGGTTTTTTTCTCCGAAATTAAACTTAATTTTCAAGATTTTAGGATTATTCCTTTTTCTAAAAAAGTTATACTGTCTCGGATTTAACTTATCTAGCAATATTTAACACTAAAATAAAATTTCTCAACCCCAAAATATGGTCTTTTTATAGAACAGGTTTTTCGTTTTTGAAAAAAATTATTTAGCTTCAGTAGCTCAGTCGGAAGAGCGTCAGTCTCATAATCTGAAGGTCGAGAGTTCGAACCTCCCCTGGAGCATTTTTTTTATTACTCTGTGACATTCCTGGCACTATCACCCCTCCAAAGCATGAAGACACTTTCATATACATAGTTATGATATAGCTCCAGTAGTTCAAATAGTAAATAACTAGTTACTTTGTTCCTTTTTTTTATTAATTATGTTCATTAAAGAGAATAACCAGAAAAGTAGGAAATAATGCTAAGAATAAATATTAATATTATATTATATACATGTTTAGAAATCAGAGTAATTGTCTTTCTGCTTATATCAGTTTATTCTACATATGACCTCACCACCTAGTTTTTTTCGAATAGCATCATTAATATCCATTATTGTATCTTTACTTCTTACCAGTATTAATTCTCCAGGCTGTAGAGGTTTCACATTTCTAACAATCGTACCAGAGCATAATTTCTTTAAATCATTATTATCTAAGACTATACGTAAACTCGGTTTTGAAATCAATTGA
This sequence comes from Monosporozyma siamensis, assembly GCA_003708905.3. Taxonomy (NCBI): domain Eukaryota; kingdom Fungi; phylum Ascomycota; class Saccharomycetes; order Saccharomycetales; family Saccharomycetaceae; genus Monosporozyma; species Monosporozyma siamensis. Next base: position 27,495 of record PPOL03000093.1, read on the forward strand.
CACTTATTCAAAACTGGTTTGTTTTCTCTATATTTTAAACCTAACCATAATCTTCTTGTAGATATGTTATCTGGTGTCACCTCCACGTATTCACTGTCGGGACCTTTAGTCGATCCCTTCTGTAAGGACGATATAAATCCCTGTTTGTATAGATTGTATGCAAATTGTAATTGTAATTTTGAATAGGGTATCGACGTTAGAGATAGCCTCACTCGAGTACAATTTTGTAAATGGGCACATGTGTGTGCCAAAGTAACTAATGACATCGATAATGCTAGAAATGGTGCTTGCTAGTTGGGTAACACTTCGTAGTTGCAGTGCTTTTATTCTGTTTAATGTATCTTTTTGTTTTTTTTTGTAAAAGTCCTTTTAGATTCCAGATTTGTTTAATATTCAAATTTGATTACTTCCCTAATCTCCAAAACAGGATCAATTAAACATAAACCTTGAACTACGGTCTGGTTAATCAGCCCATATACCTTACTTTGTTTGAGGTGAGTTACACTAAGTGTATTTTAGAATAATTAGAAGAACATAAAGGGTAAGATTTACATCAAGATGAGGGCATTATTACAACGAAATAGTTTGCTTGCTGCTACAAGGAATCCTATTCGAAACAGCATAATGACACTTCGAAGGGTCTCTCTCAATCTGCAGTTCATAAATAGATGTTATAGTCAGAATTCTACTCCACAATCCTCGACTAAGAGGGATATACCCAGTTTTAAAAATATTTTCTTGATGGCATTAATTGGTACTGGTATCTTTGTCTATGCTGTCGACTCTTTGGAGCGTAATAAGAAGAAGACAACGTATTCTGATTCAGAATATGCAAATATAATGAAAGGCTTGAGGAGACGAGTCACTCTGTTTAATCCAGGGGAGATTGATGTTCAGCTTATATATCCCAACGATGGAGTTTCTACAAAGAACTTGTTAGCTAAGATAACCCCAGGATTTGTCATTGATCCCTTTGAAGTAGTAGAAGAGTTTAGAGTTGAACCAAATGGGAGGTTTGGACCCATCTTGGAAGATATAAAATCTGTTTATGGTGGACAAGATTACGTTAATCATTTACCTGAAAAGATGCTTGTTTCCTTGTTAAAAGATTATATCAAAAGGAATTGTCATAAGGGGGATATAATTACAATCATTAACTTCCCATTAACCATGTCAGATGCCATGAATTTTGAAAATGATGTGTCACAAATTAAGCAACTTTATGTTCCAAAGGATAAAAACGATTCTGCTATTTGTAAATATTTTGAAACCGTAGATAAAGTTACATTTATTTGATACTATATTTTCAATATTAATTAATAATCTACATTTGTGTAATATCTTTGTATATTCTTGTGTGTTTAAATTGAATGAATAATATTCTAACTTTTATTAATGTTGCAACTTTTCTCCCAAGAACTAGTTTTCAATTAAAGCAAGAGGAAGCCCAACCCTGTTGCTACGGCCTAAATATGTCACATCAAGTAATTGTTAAACCTTATATTATCAAATATATACCGTCTTCATCAGTGTCTTTAGAAGATTCCCCACATTTTTATGGATTTGATTTGGATCATACTTTAATTAAGCCAAAGACACCCAATGCGATCTTTGCCAAAACAGCAGATGACTGGCAATATATGCAATTCGTTAAAGGTACTCCAACAGTGGAAAAATTATTTCAAATAATTGAAGATGACCCATTGGCGATAATCGTCATTTTCACTAATCAAGGTGGTGTATTGACTGTCCCCAGTAATTCAAAGAGTTACTTCAAATTTAATATGAAGATAAAACTCATACTTGACGATATTCAAAGTCATGAAAAGGGTTTTGATTTGTTAAAACGTTTATGGATTTATGTCTCGACTAAAAAACCTGCAGCAGTTGGGAAATCTGCTTCATCGAAGAAAGGTAAAGTAACTAAATTGACAGATCTTAAAGGTTTCAAGAAAGTTGGTACTGATAAGAACCAAGCCATACTATACCCAGAAGATAAGTTTACAGAGATGAGGAAACCAAGCATTGGTTTATATAAAGAATTTATGGAAGATATCAAAGAGAAGATGAATGTGGTCATAGATGAAAAATGCTGGAAATGGTATTGTGGTGATGCGGCCGGAAGAAAGTCTGATTTTAGTGATTCAGATAAGGTCTTTGCTGAGAAGAGTGGAATTCTATTCAAATTACCAGAAGATGTATTTATATGACTACATAGAAGTTTGGAATATTAATTTATAATTTTTTTTATTGTCATCAAAACATAGAATATACATGTGTATAAAAATAATGCAGTATTCTCTATAAATATTCTTGAAAAATCATTCTTAAGCCATGAGTATGGAATGTCTTGGCTTTTTTAATTTTGTTTTGCCTTGTGGTAAGTGTTCCCAATAATTAGTATGATTAAAATACAGGCAAAGAATGCACTCATTTCAAACACATGAAATGTATGTGCATAACATTTAACACCCGCTTGACATGTCGACTCACCTGGTTCAATGTAAGTTGCTAAATTATGTGCCAACACAGAAGTAAAGAATTTAATCGTTACCATACAACCAGTAGTACAAACCCCCCAAACTTTACTAAAATTTTTGGTACCAAATGAATCAGCTACAATGGATGGGAAGGCACCAAAGACAGAACCGAACGCAAATCCAAATATTACTGAAGATGTGTAGACATTAGTTAGACTTGTTTGAGAAGGATTAACAGAAATAATATTCGCAGATCCAATAATCATTAACGATGAACCTACGAAAATAGTCCATATTCTTTGAGATCTTAATTTATGTATTAGAACATCTGAAAAGAATCCCGATGATAATCTCCCAAAAAATGATGATAGTGAGACAATAGCCACTTGCGTAGCTTGAATTGTAGCTGTGTCAATTATTTCATTACTCTCATTACTTGAATTCACTTGTGCTTGCACAATAAAACCGACTGAATAAATGTAAGTTTGGCCAATACCTTGTAATATGGCGAGGATAACGAAATAAAATATGAATTTGGAGGAAATTACACATTCCCATAAAGTTTGATCCTCTAATTCCTCTATCTTGGTCAGCACTTCATCCTTGCAAGTGCCTCTAGAATCTAAAACTTCATCAACATTTTCCATTGTGGATACTTGACCTAACAATGGTGATCTATTATCTAAACTTTCACTCGTAATGTATTCGGGTGACATTCTAGGAGTTCTAGTAATTTCTCCAGATGAACGACTCAATCTAGGGGATAACCTTGATAATGACTCCGTTCTCGAATGACGACCTAACCCAGATTGCCTCTTACCTATATTGGTTTCCATATCTTGCAATGGTTGAGGAAGTAAAGCTGGATTGGATTGAACATTGACTGCTTCGGCCAATGTCTCAGAATTATTTTGTTCTTCCCAACCCTTTGATCTCTTATAGTCAAATATGTCCAATGTAAAGACACCAACAAGGGACATTGAAGAGCAAGTAATTAAAAGAAATAGAAACACTGCCTGTATATTCCCTTTAAAAATGCTTCGACATAACGTTGAGAATAATAACCCAGATAATCCATATAATGAGACGGGACATGCCCCAGCGGTACCTCTATGACTGGGGAAATTAGCTGTACAAACTTTCATCCCAGCAAATAATCCGGAAATGGCACCATAACCTACTAATACCAAAGCAAAAGATATTAGAGCAGGAGACGATATAGCATTCTTATAACAAAGATATAAGATACCATACGCGATAAATGTTGATATGGAACCTACTAGTGTGGCTAATCTGGGGCTGATATCCACTAAGACACCAGCCAGCATTCCAATTAGGGAACTTCCTATATTCAACGATAACGCTATATTACTACTATATTTGATTGGAATATTACATCTGGATAATAATTGTGGTGCATAATATGAGTAAATGTAGGGAGTACCAGACCCCAATGCTACAATGTTACTTCCAATGAATGTTCTAATTAAAAATGATGAAGAAGGTTGTGTGAGATCCATCTTGAGTAAGCTTTTTGGTACTCTTTGAATTGGCAGACCACTCAATTGATTGACAGTGCCTCTCAAAAATAGCTAAATGTGCTTCTAACGTTGTGATCTTTAGGATCTTTATGACTCAAATCTTCATGACGTATTTATAGTTTGATCTTAATTTTTCGCTTTATTGAAATTTCAAGGTTTTAATGAATCTTCGAGGAAATATTGCAAAGGATGTCATCTCTTTTTAAAAGGAAGGAATATGGTTTGTTAAGTATGTGGTAAGCTGCTGAAATCAGCATATTTTGTTTTTTTGGTTGGTTAATAATGCTTGCGAACAAAATTAAAGAACTGACAATCGATGATACTACAGATCTTAGTGAATGGAAAGATGTCAATGATCTTTGGCAAAGTATCTATCTTAGTCCAGATACAGATTTAAAACAGAAATTTGCCAAGTTGGTAGAATTATCCAAGGAGAAGAAGAATCCAGAGTTGGTGAAAGCACTGATAGAAATCAGTCAGAAACGGAAGACCTGTAACAATAAAGAAAAGTTGCTATGGTCAACTTCTAAGATTGGAGATATCATATATCCACCTATCAATATAGCAGATGCTTCACCCATACCATGGAATGATGCTGAAAAGTTAAAAATTGGGTTTGGCACTTCTACAAGATTGGCTAAGAAATATCCCGATTTTAGACCATTATCAATTAATGAAAATAGTAACTCTATTGAACAAAATCCAGATATTTCCAATTGTTCTTTAATTGCCTCATTAATTAACATTAATAGATTTGGAAGAGATAATTTCCCTCAGATAAGGGAAATTGCAAATAACAAATACCATATTAATATATGTTTTAATGGTTGTACCAACCGATTAGTCACTGTTGATTGTAATAATATCCCATATAATGAAGAAACTTCAAAACAATTATCAGTGTATAGTAACAATCTTCGAGATAAAATCATTGAATTAGCATATTTACAATTACATGGCAATACATATAAGTCTAACGGTTCTAATGTAGCTGTGGACACCTATAGATTAACTGGGTTTTTACCCGAGATTGGTAAAATTGATAAATATTCATTTGATAAATTAAAGGAATTTTTTGATACAAAATTATGTCTTATGGCCATTGGTACTGGTGATAATAAGATGAATTCACCATTTTTGAAAAATCATGATTATTCAGTGATTGATTTTGATTCAAAAGCAAGAGAAATTACTATACAAGATCCATTAAATAGTGAAACTTTTATTAAAGTGAAAGAAACTGAATTAAATAAATTATTTTCACAAATTTATATTAATTGGGATTCAACAAAATTATTTAAGCACAAAAACAATTTAACATTTTTCTATAATGTTGATAAATGTAATAAATTTGAATCTAATTTTGATAAACCCATATTTTCCATTAAGAATGAGTCTAGGAGGGATGAAACTGTATGGATCCTGTTAGAGACTCATTTAACACCAAACTATTTTAATGAGATTAATGTTGCATATTTAAAACTTTTACCCCAAAATATTTCCGATACAATGTTTATACCGACCGATAGTGCATCAAATATTGGATTACAATTAATAAAATTAGATTTACCTGGTGGTACAGATAAGAAATTTTTATGTTATTCTAATCTTTCCAAATGTTTTACTATACATTATTTCTCTGTGGGGGATGGGATTAAGATGTCAACGATTAATAAAAATGAATATTGTCAATCCATGGAATTTATGTGTCATTCTGAGGAGATGAATAAAAATTATGGACATTCACAATATTTTACTAATCCAACATTTCAATTGAATGTTACAAATGCACAACAAAAGGAGATAATGTTAGATCTACAGTTATTATCACAAGTGTCATCAACAACATTAAATTTCCAAATTTTTGATATTAATGATTTAAATTTACTTAAACCAATATTATTTGATAATTATTATCATTTGCAGCATTATGAAAGAAATAATATCCCCATTGAAACAAACCATAAATATATAATTATTTGTTCATGTTCAAATAATAATGGAAATGGAAACGAAATGAGTAAATTTAAACTTATTGGATCAATTAATGGTATGGATCAAAATTTGAATGAACATTTATCATTACAACGGATAGATGTCACTTATGGTGAGTTGTTATATAGAAATGATATGATATTTAAATTTGCTGGTAATACTAGAGTTAAATTTTGTGTGACAAATGTTCAACCCCATACAAGGAATAATAATTTATTTATAAGGTTAGTTCCATTGGACGATAATGGTATGAATATTAAATTTAGAATGAATATATTTGATGAGAATACACATAATTCATTATATTATGATGAAGAATATTATCATAATGGAGTAATTATTAATGAATTCCAATTTAATCATGGTGATTTGCCCATATTATTGATAGAAGTGGATACTTTGAAGACGGATTATGTAATACCGATGAAATTATATATTGGCTCACGTAAAGAGATTAAAATTAATCAAATTGAGAAGGGGACAAAATGACAATATATTATACATGTATAAAAAAAAAGAGTATATATAATTACAAATTATTCCAACCAAATAACCAATTATTAACAGAATGTAATAGACTCTTTTCATTATTAATTATATTATTTTGTTTTGATGTTGAAGAGGGAGAAGGGGATGTTATTGATTGTTCTTGTTGACGCATTTTATTTTCTAAATTTTGTAAAAAATTATGATTATTTGTATTCGTATTATGAATAAATAAAGATTTACCATCTTTAATATTTAATTTATGATTAAATGGGAAATTTGAAGTTTGTTTCGCCATATTTTCATCCTTTTCTTGTTGTGTTGAGGAAGGGATTGGTTCATTTGAAGTTTGGGTAGAGGTAAGAATAACATTATTTTCACCAATATTTTCAGATTTAGAGATCTTACATGAAGCTAATTGTTCTACAATTTCTTTATTATATGGTACCACCCCCAAGATATTCCCCTTTAAAACTTTCCCATTTTCTTGTAATGCTCTAATGACAGACCCTTGTGAATCAAAAGTTAATTTAATCCATCCATCACCGGTGAAAATTGGATAATTTTTTTTATTAATTGAATTATTAAATTTATTTATACCAGTGACACTTCTTAAAATTTCAAAATCTTCTAAAATATTACCAAATTTAGCGAAATGATTAATTATAATATTTGATATAGATTCTGGATAACCAAAGACTATAATTGCAAATTCATGATTTATTTGTTGTTGTTTGGTGTCATCCTTTAATGTGGTGGGTTGTGGTTGGGTAGAGACAGAAGAATCTTTATCGAAGGCATTAATATGAGGTTTCAACGAGGGTAAATTATTATTACTCTTTGTTGAACGTAAAGTGAACAATTTATTATTTTGATTATTTGAAGATAATAAAATAGGTAAAGATCCAAATTCTTCTTCTCTTTGCCAATCATGTAATGATACCAATGGAGGAGCATCATTTAAAGTATCATTATTTAATATATTTGAATCAAAATCTTTATTGTTATTATTTGTTGTTGTGGTTGTGGTAATAATTTTTTTTGAACCGAATGAAATATTATTAAAATTTGATTCTGTGTTGGGGGAAGTATCATTTTTCTTTGAGTCTGATAAATTTGTACCACGTTTGAATGATGATCTTTTCACTATGTTTTGTGGTATTGATCTTTTTTTGGAATTAGTATACCATTGAGGAGATGAGTTTGTAGTAGTTGTGTTGTTTTGTTGAGTGGTGGTGGTGGTGGTAGAGGAAGAAGGTGGAATTGGATTGGAAGATTGAAATCTTATGTTGTTGTTAGATTGTAATAAAGGTTGGTTGGAAGTGAAAGATGGGAATGGTTGTTGTGTAGCAGACATATATTGTTGTTGAATAAAATTATTTTGTTGTTGTTGTTGTTGTTGCTGTAAATTCTGTTGTTGCTGTTGGGTGGGTTGCTGTTGTTGTGGTGGCAACACATTAATATTACCGAACCTGTCCATTGTTGGGTGTGTGTGGTTGATTTGTGTTGTTGGGATGAGAATAAGTGTATAATATCATTGCTATTATAAAAATAAGTCAAAAAAAAAAAAAAAATAGATGGAAAATTTTCCTCCTGGCGGAATTCAAAACCGGCAAACCCGGAATGCGAAAAGGGAAAAGAGCATAAAAGTGAATATATGAATTGATAATGTCTATTGAAAAAAAGAATTATTTAAGAAAAGTATAGAATATA
>PPOL03000094.1:0-35176 GCA_003708905.3 Monosporozyma siamensis
TTTTTTTTTTTTTGTGTACTTTTGCTTTCAAAGAACACTCTAAATTCGAACCAAATTAGCAAGTCATAATAAAGGATGCAACACCACCACCACCTAACAAGTACCGTTTGTGCTACGAACCAACCTTCTCCCCGTGTGATAACCTCTCATTCCCTAATACGTTACAAAAGTTCAAAATCCCACGTGACCCCCGATAAATTTTTTGTAACTTATCCAGCCAAATGGGAGTTTTCTTCAAAAATAGATGAAAAATATTGAAAATAATAAGAACAGGTTGTGAATTTTTGTAGTGATGACTTGGGAAGTTTAAGTATTCAGCTATTCAGACTGTTAAACCTTTTAGAAAAGTCAGAAATTCATTGCATTAAACTTTTAACTTTCTTTGGTGTAATAATTGTTAGCAAACAAAAGTCATTATTAAAAAAACCATAATTGATAAAAGGGTCTAATTTAAACAGAGGTTACTAATTTATATCTGAATTGAATATGAGTTCCACTAATGATAATGTGCACAATGACATTCATGATAAGGATAAAATTCCCCCATTATATGATGAAGAATTAGCTAATATTCTACACAATGATGTCCTTTTTGGAAATACGGATACAATCTTAGGAAATCAACCACAAGATATACCAACAGTGACTACACAAACAACAAATACAGTTGATGATCTGGCTACATTAGATAATAATAATAATAATAATAATATAAATAATAACAACAATGAGGATGATGATATTGATACAATAGATATTACAAATCCTCATACTGTTAATTCCGAAATAATGAATAATAAGAATAATTCAAACCCACTTAAAAGACCAAGTATCAGTCGTTCCAATCCAAATAGTGCTAGTACAGATAACACATCATCCGGTACTATAGAAGATATTATAAATCCATCATTCATGAAACCAAATAGTCCTATCAATAAAGAAAGATCCCTAATGTTAGCTAGAGATGCAAAGGCAAATATTAGAAACTTCATGCGTAGAGGATCTCCTTTGGGAATGTTTAATAATAATTCAGAACTTAATAACATTTTAAGTAATGGGGATAATATTGAATCGGGGAATACCGGCAATGATAATACCGATGCAAATATGTTACATAGAAATACCACTCCATTATATTCTTCTGATATTGTGAGAAATACTATACCAACTACACGAGAATTTAATAATAATACTAATATTAATGATAATAATAACGATCCCAAAATTTCTCAAAAGGTTCCTGCTCCAAGAAGACATAATCCACATAAGACAAGACCAGCATTTGTCAATAAGTTATGGAGTATGGTTAATGATATTGATAATAAAGCGTTAATTCAATGGGCAGAAGATGGAAAATCATTTATTGTGACAAATAGAGAAAATTTTGTTCATAATATTTTACCTAGATATTTTAAACATTCAAATTTTGCATCATTTGTTAGACAATTAAATATGTATGGCTGGCATAAAGTTCAAGATGTAAGATCAGGTTCAATTCAAGGTAGTTCAGATGATAGATGGCAATTTTCTAACGAAAATTTTCAAAGAGGTAGAGAAGATTTATTAGTCAATATTATAAGGCAACGTGGTTCATCAAATAATAATCATAATATTATGAATAATGAAAATAATGGTGTGACTAATAATAAACAATCCAATTTATATACTAATCAACCTGCATATCCAAATTATAATGTTACTCAAAGATTATTACAAAATACTGGTAATAATCAAGATAATGGTAATAGAGAAAATAATAATAATAGTAATTTCCAATTATCAGGTAATTTAAATCCACGTGCAACATTACAAATTACAAATGGACCTGAATCAATTCAAATTCAGAATAATATTGCTACTGTCTTAAATGAATTAGAACAAATTAAATATAATCAAATTGCCATTTCGAAAGACTTATTGAGAATTAATAAAGATAATGATTTATTATGGAAAGAAAATATGATGGCAAGAGAAAGATATAGATCACAACAACAAATTTTGGAAAAAATATTTAGATTTATGGCTGCTATGATGCCACATATGGATCAAAAGATGATTATGGATGGTATGATGGATAATGAAGGAAATAATACAAATGTGAATAAAAGTGGTAACAGTGCAACTTCCCAAAGTAACAATAATAACAATAACGTAACGGGTAAGATGAATTCATTTAGGAATAATAGTGTCAATGCTCATGATAGGAATAATTCTGTATTTAATGGGATGGTTAATTATGATTCTAATGGAGATATGAATCCTCAAGTTATATCTCCATCTGAAAGTAGTGATACTAAACATAAAGGAATTTATCTCGAGACTTTAGAAGATATTGATAATAGTCCACCAGGTTCTATGTCCACATCTAATATTAGTATCAGTAATAATAGAAAGAGAAATACAAGTTTAACAAATAGAAATGATAGATTATTGTTGAAGAACAAAGTCCATTATCCTGAAGAAAATAATACTAATCCACAAAATATTTTATTCAACAAGAAATATCAAACTCCAATGGGTAATAATTTCAAAGAGAATAGATCTAATAGTACAAATAATTATGGTAAAATTTCTGAACTTCCATTTAATGGTGAAGGTGAAGAAGATATTGTACCAATAATTCAAGAAATTAATTCAAATTCTACAAGTCCACAATTAAATATACAAACGGGGATTACAAGTGCTAATTCTACCCCTACCACCGCCACTATTAATAACCCCAATAACACTAATAATATTTTAGCTACCACTGGAGCCACTACACATGGTCATGATGATTTCTTTAATCATTTACAAGATAATATTGATGAACAGGATAATAGAATTCGTAATTTAGAGAATATGGTGACGCAATTGACCCCCAGATTGATGAGTCCTTTGCCTGCCATGGGACATCCACATTCTCATAATAATGTTGATACCACGCAATATTCCAATAGCCAACCCACATATGGTCACCCTAATAGATTATCCCAGGACTTTTCAGCTGCTAACAATAATAATAATGATTCGAACAACGATAAAAATGATTTGTTTAATCTTCAAGATTATTTCACCCAGGGACTACAACAACATGACGATATTCCACCAGCCCCTGCTGTTCCATCCACTGTACAGGGCTTAACACCATTGATGATGGAAGAACCTTCATTATTAATGGGTACTGGTGAACATGATAATATTAACCAGGATATGAATAATACGAACAACAACTACGGTGTTACAAATCCACAAATTGAAGAATTATCCGAACTACAAGACACAAACCTGAAGCGGATTCACAGCCCAGCCTCCAACCTCACAACCTCACCATCCAACAACAATGTCGCAAAGAGGCAGAAGCATTGATTTAAAGACACAAATGGAGCAAATCATGATTCGAACACAAGAAAAATGTATTGTTAACAAGCAGAGAAAAAGAAAAAAAAAGTAAAAACTGCACCTGGAAAATTGTGTGTTGCCATGGAAACGGCACTCTAATTTTTTTGGTGCAGTTTGAATTTCAAATTCTTTCGAAAATTGTGATTGGAACTTTATTGTGAATGTTTCCAACCGGATTAATCTGTTTATTCTTCTTTCGATCGTTTGGAAGGGACCCCCCCCTCCTCCGGCATCGCTTCAGCTGAGATTTGAGTGATATCTTCGATGTGCAACAAGAGCAATTCTTAAACCCATTAAATATCCGTTCTTTTTTTTTATTTTATTTGTGAAAGAGACATCATTTCGTTTCTTGGCAGATGACATTATCCACTCTTGGGTTTTGATATTATTTTATTTTATTTTTTTGAGAAGAGTATGTTAATAAAGTACTAAAACATCCCACAACATATCAATCAACAATTGGAATATTATACCATTTGACTGTCAGAAAATATTATCACCAAATAGAGATTACTTAAAGATATCCAATTAAAACTAATAATACAGAATAGAGTGATCACTAGCAATCTTATAAGGAACATTATCACTTTTTTTTTTCCTACTTATTATATCCTACACACTAGTCCCTCATCACAATACTTCCTGTCTATATTCCTATTTCTATATCATCCTGTTACAAAAAAAACTCCCATACTTGCATAACCTACAATCATAGATACACCAACCTTTTAACAAAAGAGACTCCATATAAATATATATATAACCTTTAAGATTTAAAAATAAAAAAAATGGTAATTCCACAATCTGAACATAGTAGTTCAACTTCCACATCAGCGTCGACTTCAACCCATATATCTTCCTCGACTACAGCTTCTGGTACCACTGAGGATGAAGAAGAAGACTTTGTAGAGTCACCTACCTACGCAAACAAGATTAAGAAGGAGACCCTAGGTCCATCTCCACTCTCTACATCATCATCTTTATCTCCCTATTCACAATCACATCATCATGATCCCATTTTAAGAAATGAAGATGGTTCAATGTTAACTACACCACAAAATATTCCATTAGTTATTACAAAGGATCAAAATAAATTAATTCATTTAGATCCAGTACCAAATTTTCAAGAAAAATCAGAGATTAAACCATGGTTACAAAAAATTTTTTATCCCATGGGGATTGAAATTGTCATTGAAAGATCAGATAATACAAAAGTTGTGTTTAAATGTAAAGCATCAAAGAGAGGTAGGAAATCAAGAAAATCTTCAATCAATGGTACACCAAACAAAAACACTTCGACATTTGAAGATACCGTAAAAGAATGTGCTGAAAAATTTATCATACATGATAATGTATTAAATGAGAAAACTACATCAAGCCCGTCTTCAAAACAAGATGAATCATCTCCTGTGCCTAGTAGAGCTAGTACACCACCACCACGTGTAAAGAAAAAACGAGCAGTATCAAGATTTAATGTTTGCCCCTTTCGTATTCGAGCTACGTATTCATTGAAGAGACGTAAATGGAGTATAGTGGTAATTAATAATACACATTCACATCCATTAAATTTTGATCCCAATTCAGATGAATATAAAAAATTTAAGGCAAAATTAAGAGAAGATAATGATTTAGAAGCCATTAAAAAATTTGATGAATTAGAATATAGGAAAAGATCAAATTTACCTATTCAAGCCTCTATGATACCATGTGATTGTGGTATGACAAATGAAATTGAAAGTTTTAATATTGTGATACCAAATACAAATTCCAAACCAATTGTATCTAAACCTAACAAAATTGTTCAGTCCCCTTTAACACTTACATCAAATTTAAAATCTGGGTCAAAACGTACTATTAGTGACTTAATAAACAAGAAATCGGGGAAGTCAGATTCTGCTGTCCCCAAGACAACTGATAATAGGGTGAAACCTAAAGAGGTACTCACTAAGACAAATCATGTTAATAAGACCACAGAACAAATTTCCCTGGACGATATAATTAATAGTTATGCAAAACATCCATCACGAATGTCATCATTCTTAAATAATCCCGATTGGAATATTAATCCATTAAATGAAAATGATGCTACATATCCATTATTTTCAAATTTAATGAATGATGAATATAATGGAATATATGGTACGAATAATGATAGTCATCCCGATATAATTCATGCTAAGGAGAAAATTGATGATGAAGAAAATGATGAAGAAATGGGGAATGGTACACAAAGAGATAATGATGATTATGAATATAATGGTAGTAATCATATTGCTAATGAATATTATCATAATAATCTAGATTCTTATAATACCGATCATTTTTATAAATTTAATGGTCCATTTGATTCCGGTAATGTAATAATAACAAATATGAACAATTACAATACTAATAATTATAATAATAATAACAATTTTAATGATATAAATCATGAATTATTGGTTAATAATTTTATTGATGATCCAATATTAAATGATTCTCCCTTGACGGCATTAAATCCGAATAATAATAGCAGTAGTAACGGCGGTGGAGCGGGAATAAATATGAGTACTATATTTTCTAATGGTTCTATGGGTATACCTCCCCTGCGATCCACTCCATTGCGCACAAATAGTGATAACACTCATTATAATTCTGAGAATTGGACAGATCATCACAACACAACACACCAGGTACCTACTGAATACAACCTGATGAACTCAAACAATAGCAATAATCTGATCGATTTGAATGAAATTGATTTCACTGATATTTTCAGCGGTGCTAATCACAAATTTACTATAAAACCACAACAAGAAGATGTTGTGAAGAAAGAAACATCATCACCTGCGGAAAATAAACCTGAACCTGAACCTACATCATCCCAACATGCAGACACGTTATCAAAGGAATTAAATCAATTCATGGTTCATTTAGAAGAAACAAACAATAAATCTACAACTCAAGAGACACCTGAATAAAATAAAATCTTTTCATATATCATTTTTTATATCACATTTATATAGATAAAAATTACACACCACTATAGATAGTCTAACTAAATTGAGTTCTCTTATTCTTTTGATCAGAGGTAAAGATGTGGGAACAAGATAGACAAACAAAGAAAAGTACCATTGAAGTATCTTTACGTCTTTGCTGTGACTGGAAAAACACATTTTCATGAGAATGACAACGGGGACATTCTCTATCTGACCTCGGCAGCGTTGGATCAGAACCAATATCTTGTACCACCCCAGCGGTTTCACCGATGTTAGTAATCAATTCATGTCTATACACCAATGGCGACCCAGCTTCTTCGACATAAGAACACGTACGACATTCGAAAAGAAGTCTCTTGTTGTCCTTGTCCTCACGTGGATACAACATGTTATTACAGTCTCTACAGAACCTGAAAGTAGTCATTATTAGCTGTGTTTCCTGTGTGGTTTTGTAGTAGTTTATTGGATGTTTTGCAGTTTGTTTTCATAATAAATTTTTTTCTTCTGTTTTAAGAAATCAGTTGCAGTTTTATAGGGAGTTTGAAGGTTGAAATGGGTCACAAGAAAGCAAGGAAAGATGATGCTTAGAGGATGCTCGAAGATACGTCACGGCCCTGTGTTTGCTGCAGCCGGTTGTGTAAGAAGTAGTGGTTGTGTGGGGAATGTGGGTTTAGTAAGGTATAACAGTGGTAAAGCCGCCGAAGTAAAGGAGACAAAGGGAGAAGAGAATGGAGAGTTGCCCAATGAGAAGGTTGCCGCACTTGTAGATGGAATCAGTCGGTTGACTTTGCTCGAGACAAGTGAATTGATCAAACAGTTGCAAAAGAAGTTGAATTTGCCCGAAAGCAGTGGGATGATGACCATGATGCAAGGTATGGGTGGCGCAATGGGCCCTGGGGCAGGTACCAGTGTTGCTAATGCTTCGACAGGAACAAGTGGGGCCACACCGGCTGCACCACCTCCAGAAGAGGAAGAGAAAGCTACATTCACGGTGAAATTGACGTCCTTTGACACCAAGAGTAAAGCCAAAGTGATCAAAGAGATTAAGTCCTTGCTCGGACTATCCCTAGTAGAAGCCAAGAAGTTTGTTGAAGCAGCCCCCCGTGTGGTGAAAGAACATTTAAGTAAAGAAGAAAGTGAAGCCCTCAAAACCAAATTGGAGTCCCTGGGGGCCAAAATCGAGCTGGACTAAATCAGAAAAAGGAAAGAAACCCTGCCCAACTACCTTGTAAATACGTACATAACAAGAATATTCTCTGTACAGACACCCCCCAGCTTTGCCAATAGACACCCACCGCAGGAAAACAGTATTTAAACAAGCTGTGAATTTTGCGATGAGGCAAATCTGAAGAAAAAAGTTATTATTCACACCCATAATATACCACTATTAAGTAACACAAAATATAAGAATCAAGCAATCAAGGATGACAGTGCAGAAGGAAACCGTTCACAACAACAATATCAACAGTTGCAGTTATTTCGGGGAACAACTTTTAAATAGAGTCTCTTTCTTAAGAGAGGATGAAACTTTTTTGCAGTTGGCCCTCGAGTATTCCAAGACACAATTTATTCCATTCTTTCAGGGGGAAGCTCTAGTGGATACACAAAGTGGTAAGTTGTATCGTGTTAATGAAGCAGATAAGACAAACGAATCTTTGTGCCGGTTGATTCATAATGCTGTGGTTGCTGACAACTATACGTTAGTGAAAAGAAATAATCCAAATAAATCACACACTCATTTGATCTTTTTAGGGTTAGACACTAAAGACAGTGAATTTAGTTACAAGGAACAATACTCTGGTACCCCAGTTTTTGCCATCAATTTTATGGATCACAACGTATCAGATTATTTAAGTGAAAATCAAGATAAGATTGTAAAATTAACTTTCCAAAATGTATTTGACACATTGCTTACCAACACAGAAGCTTCATTGTATTCTCATGCTCGTATGTATGTACAATGGGCCTGTAAATTTAAAAGATGTGTAGAATGTGGTAACGAGATTCA
The DNA here is from genome assembly GCA_003708905.3 of Monosporozyma siamensis. Classification (NCBI taxonomy): domain Eukaryota; kingdom Fungi; phylum Ascomycota; class Saccharomycetes; order Saccharomycetales; family Saccharomycetaceae; genus Monosporozyma; species Monosporozyma siamensis. The sequence goes on from PPOL03000094.1 coordinate 8,368, forward strand.
ATTTGTTCATGGTGGGTCCAAATGGGTTTGTTCCCATGGAGAATGTCCATTATCCAACCATCATCAACATCAAAACAATGCTGCATTCCCAAGAACAGACCCAGTGGTTATCACTGCCATCACGAATAGAGATTGGTCGAAATTATGTCTTGTTAGGTCCAAGAGATCCATCGGCAAGGGGATAATCATGTATTCATGTGTGGCTGGGTTCATGGAACCAGGTGAAACCATTGAATCATCATGTCAAAGAGAAGTTTGGGAAGAAACTGGGGTTAATGTTCATCATAAAGATATTACCATTGTCAAATCTCAACCTTGGCCATACCCACAAAATTTAATGATTGGTTGTATTGCCACTGTAGATTTCAATGGACAAAACGAGATAATTGATTTAAATCACGACCCAGAGTTATTAGATGCTCAATGGTTTGATACCTGTGATTTAAAACATTCATTGGATCAATACAAGTCCGGATTCCTATTACCATTACAATTAGATCATGATAAATACTTCCTGGACAAAGAAACTACAGTACAGTTACCGGGGAAAAACGCCATTGCATTTGATTTGGTCACCTACGCAGTCAACAAGTACACAGAATCGTTATCCTCCTAATACTATTAGCTATTTAATACGTTATATATCTTGGTATTCATTATGTATAATTATCAAGTTTCTTATTGAAAAAATAACAACTTTTTAATGAATTTTAGTTCCAACATCAACTTCTTAAACATAACAAAACAGATATATACAAGGGCGATCCTAACGGTTTGAGATGTCTGAAAGTATTATTACAGGGATCAAGAAGGACATCAAGGAGAAATATAAACTGGATTCACTTCCTGACAGTGATTATAAGTCACTTTTATCTAATTTTAAAGATAATATTTCAAATGATAATAAGACAAAGCTTCATTCAAAACTGTTTAGTGAGAATTCAAAACTTCTCATTGAGGGGCAAGTAGCACAGGATTATTATAGAATATGTAATAATTGTCAAAAACCTATATTATTGACTTCTATGATTGAACATTTAAATCATCATTGTGAAAAGAAGAAAGATGATGTGAATAATAACAATACAACATCAAGAAAGAGACATTTATCTAGTAGTAGTGATTCAGATGATGATTCAGGAGATGATGGGGGTTCATCCAGGCCCATGGCGGGGAAGAAAAGACCTCCACCGTCTATTAAAGATGATGATGAAAGTGATAATAGTGAAAGTGATGGCGATGACAGCGATAGTGCTAGTGCCAGTGATGACGATGACAATGACGAAGACGATGAAGATGATGATGAAGATGAGGATGAGGAGGAAAGATCTCAATCCACTGCCACTTGGGATACTTCTAGTACACCAAAGACACCAGATTTTAAGAAATTAAAGACTTCAAAGAATAGTACTGGTACACCAACTAATAACAGCAAACCAACAAAGAAGAGGGAGAGAAAGATTAAACAACGGAATCCAACAGATAAACATTTGATTGATTTTGATAAACAATGTGGGGTTCAATTACCTGAAGGTGGATATTGTGCTAGATCATTAACATGTAAATCTCATTCAATGGGAGCCAAGAGATCTGTCGAGGGTCGTTCAAAACCATTTGATGAACTATTAGCTGATTATCATAGAATTCATCAGACTAAAATTGGTGCTGCTAATGAGAAGAGAGCTAAACAACAAGAATTACAAAGATTACAAAAACAAATGGCAAAAGAACTAAAGGAGCAAAAGAAATCTTTACAAAGAGCACAAAATAATAATAGTAAACGTTCTGGTACTACAAAACAGTCTAGAGGTTCATCTAAAAATAATGCTAATACAAACAAAAATGGTAATGTTCAAAACGGTTCTAAGTCAAATAATGATACTATCAATAATCATAATAACACTAATAATAATACGACAAATGGTTCAAATGTTTATGTGACACCAGAGGAGGAAACTACACATGTATTGAATGGTGTCTCTAGATCATTCCCATTACCATTAGAATCTACAATTTTATCTGCTACAAGATTTAGAACTAAATACTTTAGAATGAGAGAAATGTTTGCTTCATCATTTAATGTGAAACCAGGTTATTCTTCTCCCGGTTATGGTGCCATTAATTCAAGAGTTGGGTGTCTAGATATTGATAGAACCACAGATTATAAATTTAGAATAAGAACACCGCAAATACATGTTCAACCTAATACTATGAATACTGCTAATGGTACCATTAATATAGCGAATTTAACACCACAACAATTACAAAATTTTACACCACAACAGATACAAAAATTACAATTACAACAACAAAAGATGATACTGGCCCAGAAACAACAATTATTATTACAACAAAAGAAAGCCCAAATTCTTCAGCAACAACAACAACAGCAACATCTTCAACAACAACAATTACAGCAGCAACACCAAGTTCAGACACCAAAATCAATTGCTGCACAACAAAATTCACCTAGTACGATAACTCAAGAGAGAGGATTAACACCGCAAGAGATTCAATTACAACAACAAAAATTAAGACAACAACAATTACAACAACAAAAATTTGAAGCTGCAGCATTCCATTTATCTAATGCTACAAAATTGATGCAAAATACAGGAATGTCTCCATCAAGTTCACAAAGTATTAAGACTGGAATACCAGTGAATTCTCCCATAAGCACTAATCAGGAGGATGGCCTAGGGTCTCCTTCTACTTCACAAGTTAATGTGAGTAACTCTGGTGGTGGTAGAGTCAATGTGGGGATTGGAAGTCCTGTAAATGGCTTTGCCGGGGGAAGGGTCAATAAGTGAAAATCGGGTGACCAAGAAAATGAATCATCAATTAGGATATAAAGCATATGTATATCATATTTATTCTTTGTTGTTACATAACAACTATATTGTAATATTTTTATAAAATCATGAACGATCTATTCAGTATCTGGTAAAGATATTGATGAAAGGAAAATGATAAATAAATAGTAACAAGTCCAAAAGTAATTCTTTCTTACAACACCTGCATAACCTGCTAATATTAAATACGGCCACCATTGATCTGGGAATAAATAAATAACTAAAAGATGCAATGTGAAATAATAAACTGAGGCTAAAGCAGTTTCCCACGGATATTGAGTCCTCTTCTTCCAATAGATCTTTTCAATACTTTCTTCAAATTTATCAGACATTGCTTGCCTAGAGAATATCGTCTTAACTCTTTCACGACCGTTATGATTGAAATCAACCTTATCCTTGACCTCAACATATTCATTGATTGCTTTGGCCCATATGATAGGAATAGAATCTCTCGACCAACCAGTGGCAGTAGCTTCATTAACATTTGGTCTATATGATACTACTGTTTCCAAGGGACCTCCAGTATTTGAGGCAATGACAGATTTACCAAATCTCATTGCTTCTAATGGAACAATACCAAAGTGTTCATTTTCAGGTGTATACAATAATAATTCCATATTCTGAATTAAATAATCTCTTAAAGTTGATGAAATTGAAGTTAAGAATATGATTTTATCCTCAGGTTGAATATCAATTTTGGATAAAGTTTCCTTTTCATCTATAGTGTCAACAAGATCTTGGTATTTTACAGTCTTGAATGGTATCTTATATTCCTTTGCCACTTTTTCTAATTCTTGTAAGTATTCAATATTCTCACTTACTCTATCATCATAACCACCCACAATTATTAATTTACAATTATCTTTAGTAGATTCGTTAGATAATGCAAAACCTTCAATTGCTAAACCAATATTTTTCTTTCTTTCATATCTATTAACACTTAGATAAAACCTGTCGCCGTTGTTAACCAATTTATGATACAATTTCTTATCAAATGTATCAATTATTGACATATCACTAATCTTAGGATCGATATCAACACATGGATAAATGACTTCGGGCTCATTATTCAAAAAATTAAAGGATTTATGATACATTTGTCTAGTAAACTTAGAATTAACAACAATTTCATCAGATGCACTAATAGTAAATTGTTCTAGGAGGTCAAAGGGAACTCTATATATTTTCTTTAATAAACTTGTCCTCTTTGCTAACATTTGATCAGGGAAATGACAATAAAATAAGATTTTAGCATCAGTTAAAAGATGGATCAAGGGGACACATGTAGATAATTGATCCACTACAAATATATCATACTGGTTTAATTGACCAGATGTGTACATTTTCCAAAGCAAAAACATTTGTCTCAAATTGGAACATAAAATGAAAAATTTACCCTTCAAATCAGTGGGTAAATTGTCTCCAAACACTTGATATTTCAATGTTCCATCCTTAACTTCTTCAAAACAATGAGTTGGATCACAGTGGGAGGTAAATATCTTAATTGCGTTACCTTGTTCCTGCAAGGCTAAAGCAGCGTCTACCATCAATCTTTCAGCGCCACCAATACCCAAATCTGGGTGAATTAAAGCAATTTTCAAAAGCTTCTGATCACTAACAGACATATTTATTTGTTCTTTCTAACCTATAAACTAATTGGCACCTATTCTTGTAGCTTTTGAGTCCAATATTTAAATATTTTCCACTTTGTCAGTTATGTGATGTTCTCAATAAAGGTATGATAATTCATTGGTACTTGAAAAAAAAAAAACACATACAAAAATCCAGGTGACACATATTAAATATTGCAAAGATTGATACAAAAGATATCACAATATAAGAAAGTGACTATTTGGTTAAAATATTGTTAAAATGGTGGTTAAATACGAAACCACCACTTGAAATAATTACAGGAGAGATTTATTACAAAATATGGAATATAAATAAATAAAAAATACAACTAAACAAGTGTTATGTTGTTCTTGATGACTTTTGGTATACCTTTAGCCCACGATTTGGTCTTCTTGTCAGTGATCATAAATACCCGTCCACTTTGGTTCATTCTAGCAGTTCTACCGACTCTATGGACCAAATCAATGGAAGTTCTGGGTATATCATAAAGAATAACATTACGAACATTCTGAAAATTCAATCCTCTTGCCAAGAGATCTGTACAAATAAGTATTTTCAAAGTGTTATCTCTATGAATATCTGGAAGCTTGGTTCCAGCACGAGGAATTGACATGTTTGATCCAGGAATTTTAACTGTTTCTGTATTATTGTCTTCATTTACCACCTTTTCTCTGGAAATTGGTTTAGGTTCCGTCAAAAATTGTTTTACCAGACTCAACCTTTCTTCAATAGTATTTTCACTACTCAAGCCAATACAATTCAACTTATAATCGTTCTTTAACTTCTCAGTAAGTTTAGGAACTTCATCCCTTTCATTGACAAATACAATACATCTTTTCTCCATACCTGGATCTGTATTATCTTGTCTTATTGAATAGAGGATTTGGCTTAATGTCTTTGTTTTAGAACCCTTGAATGGATTCAAAGTAGAATCAATAATCTTGAATTCTAATTTCTTGGCTAACTTATGTAATCTTGGTGTAGTGATCACGTCTACAGTTGGGAACAGTCTTGTCAATGTCTTATTAAATTCATTAGGAATAGTAGCAGAACATAATACAAGATGATTCATATTCTTAAATTGTCTTATACATCGTAAAGTTAAATCTATCCATGATGGATCCATTAGGGTATCAGCCTCATCTACAACAACAAATTTCACACCATTCAAGATCCTATCTGGTCTTGTTATTATCTTAATATTATGAATTGACATTAATTTATTTGGAGTTGTCACTAAGATATCTATATTTTGTTTAATTTGATTCAACACTTCTCTATACTGGGTCTCATTATCCCATTTATAAACATGAAGATTACCAGGCTGTTTAGCAATGAGTGTTAAGGTCTCATACACTTGTTGTATTAATTCATAAGTTGGGACCAACACAACTGATTGAATACCAAAAGTGGTATGTTCTTCACCTTTCAACCGTAACAGATAATCAATAAGTGGTGTTAAATATGCTATGGTCTTTCCTGAACCAGTATCTGCTGCAATAGCATGAACATGTAATCCAGGATCTAATAATTTTTTAGATAACCGTTTAATAGTGACAGTTTGAATTGGTGTCGGCCTAATCTTCTTGTGATAACCATCCCTACTACTTTTCAAAGCAATTGACTCACTAGCAATGACATTTGTCGTTATATTTCTAGTAACAGGTAATAGTTTCAGACTCTCAAAGTCATTAATCTTTTCAATAAGTTTACCCATCTGATCTGCTTTATCATCAGGATTCTTCTTCAAACCACCGAATTCACCATATTTAAATGGGATATTGGTATTATTTGTCCTTGCTGGTGGGTTGGAATCCTTTTGAGTGGGTTTGTTCTTAACCTCCCCATCCTTAGAACCAATAAACGCAGCTTTAGATAACTTGAACCTGCTGGGGAGAGCCTTCCTGGAAGCATAATTTCTAACAGACAGCAAGGACGGTATTAGTGCCCTTTTAGCACCATATCTCAGTGGCAACATCTCTTGCTCGCGCTTGTGGCTGTCTGTTTCTGGAACTTCTCGAGACATTAAGTTGCAACTTTTCAAGTTATCTTTAACCTTTAAAGGCCATCTCTTATGGTAAAGTGACGAAGATATTGTTGTAAGGTAGAACACGATAAATTACTTGAGGCCAATTACAAGAGAGTATTGTGCTCATTTCTTTTAATAGTCCTTCAGGTTCAAAGTAATACGTTTGTTTAGACTTGTTTTAGCCGTTTTGAGGTAAACGTTCAAGCTACAAAGACAGTTTAACCAACCAAGTCTTGTTATTGAACTTTATATTTACTTATTAATCATTCATATACACCTTGTGTATCTCTTTCTATTTAAGAATCGATGTTTATAATGAGATGTTCCTCTTAAAGAAACAAGTTTTATGAAACAAGCTTCAATCTCACACAGGGTACACACTTAAATAAACTACAAATATAGATAAACACAGAAGAGGATACCCACTCATATCATGTTGAGAACACAAACAAGACTACTCTCGACTTCAATAATAAGACAAGCTGCCTCGAAACCGGTTGCCAGGGGGAAAGCACAAAGTTTCTCTAAATCCTCGACTAATTATGTCAAACCTGTCTCTAAGAGGATCACACCAACGACTTTATACAAGAACTGGACCGATACTATGCATACTGCAAGACTAAATAAGGCTGCAAAGTCGGTGGAATTACCTCTTTTCAAGCCAGGAGACTTGAATGAATCCTTAAACCAAATGTGTGATTTTTCTGGTCCCCAATTGAAACAACTCCATCACTTAGGTTCCTTTAAGAAGGGTCAATTTCGAGAGTTGTTTATTCAACCATCTTCTCTAATAAGGTCAGACTCTATAGGAAAATTACTAGCCAAGATAAGGTCCATTGAAAGTTCCAAGAGAATAATCATAACGGGGGAACCAGGGATTGGAAAGAGTACATTATTGGCACAATTGCATGCTTTTGCCATTGAATTTAACCATATAGTGATTAATATTCCATACCCTGAACTCTTCTTAAATGGTAGAAATGATTTCATTTGGGATCAAGATACTAATTTATACATTCAGCCAATGTATTTAAAGAAATTATTATCTAAGATCCTCAAGGGAAATGATTACAAGATATTAACGTCGTTGAAATTACAAAAGAATTATCAATTCGCCTATACCACTATAGGAGGGACTAAAGATGTTTCACTCAATAAGGACAAGAATACTATCTTTGATCTATTATCAGCTAAGATTAATGCAAACCTTCGTGGTAGTCAATTCAAAGCACTTATTGATGAACTTTATTCTCAAAATGAAGTTCCCATATTATTCACAGTGGATAATATTTCTCGTATCTTAACCACTTCATACACTGCATATAGGGATACTCATAATAGACCCATTCCAACATTAAAGTTTCAGCTGGCTGATATAATATTTAAATTGCTCAGTGGCCAAATTACTTCTACAAACGCTGAAAGCTGTTTCGTAGGTGCCATCTCGGGAACTGACCGTACTAATAGAACTTTACCAGTAGGGTTAGATAAGATGGAAGAAGATACATATATTAGGCAATATCACTATGACGCCACATATGCCAATCTTTTGAAACAAGGTAAAATTGAAGAATTTGAATTATCTAAGATGTCCAGGGATGAGGTTAGTTTATTATTAAAATATTATTCCGACTGTGATATTATCCCAGTGAAAGAAACCCAAAATAAAACGTTAGACCAATTGGCTGATGAAAAATTTTTTATCAGTGGGAATGGTAATCCCAGGGAGTTATTGAAAAGTATTACATTGGCATATAGATAGGATATACCTATAATACGAGTTTTCATGTAAATATATATATTATATACATTCATTTTAAACGCAGGAACCACGAAATATATTCTATCAAAGAAGATTGTATTCTTAGTGAATCATTATAAATATTACAATATTAAAGGATATATACTAATATGTGTTTATAAAATCATTGGTATAAGGTCTTCTTTTTAATTAATCTTCAAACCAGTCGTCATCATCATCAACATACTGAGGTTTACTCTCTGTAGGTGGTGCCATACTATGATGTGCATTCTTATTAGTTGGTGGTGGTGGTGCCGGTTGACCATATCCTGAGGCTGCCCTTCTCTTAAGATCTTCCTTTCTTTCTTCCCATGCAGATTTTATAGACGAAACAGCTTCAGATAAATCTTCTAAACTGACATTATCATTAATACTTTCTAAGACTTTTTGAACCACTGAGGTATGATTACCATTTAATTTATCATCTCTAAATCTTAACATTTGCCAAGCACCAGTTTCTTGATCTTTAGTACATTCTACAATTCTACCATTCAAGGGTTGTCCCAAACTTTTCAATTCATGCCATTTATCATCACTTATTTCTAATTCAGCAAATTTCTTGTATGTTCTCTCCAATAATTCCATTTCTTTATTATCAAATGGTTTATTAAAATTCTTGATTCTGGCATTAACGTCTGCACCACCTAACCAAACGTATAAAGCAAATGTTGGTTTGACATCGTAATTATAATACCATCTATTTGCATCTTTATTATTCACTGAGGTATCTTCAACTATGGGAATCTCTAAAATCAATTTAAAATCAATAGAATTTTCTTGTTCTGGTTTCCATTTTAACAAGAATGAATCCTTCCCACCAGCAGCATAAGACGTTCTTACGGGAGTGAAAATTAACCCATCAGACATGTGTGGTAATTTGGGTAATGAATTGGCTACTTTAACCAATTCATAACTGAAATCCATATGTTTCATAGATAACTTAAAGGGAAAAGTACTACAAGTATCTGGATAGAAGGATCTTAAATCATAATATGGTTTAAAGAAATCTTTACCTAAATGTGCCAATCTTGAACTGGTTGGAGATTGAATAAGACTTCTACCATTAATGGCCATACAGTCAAACATTAAATATCTTAACTCTTGAATCTTAGTCACTGGGTTTGTTTGTATAACTAATTCACCATCTATTAATGTACCATCTTGTAAAGTTTCTAATAGTTCTTCCTTTTTCTTACGAGGTAGACGTGGGAACCTGAACCCATTGACCAAATAGTAATTATTCTCTCTATCTATCATAAAACAACCTTGTTGACCAGTGACTGGGTTCAGAATAATAAACATCAAGGCACGTAACCCATCAGTCTTTTCACATACATAATAATCCTGAGATTTCAACTTTTCATCAATATCTGAATGTTGGAAGGAGACTGGTTGTGACCCTGGAAATGTCTTGGATGGTTTGGGAGAGTTTAAAAGTTTACAAAGCATCATCTTTAAATCTTGAGTGATATTTCCCGGCTGGATAATACCAGGAATTTCAGGTGATATTCTGGAGTCCATGTTTCCGTTTGTTTCCTTTCTTTCTTTTCTCACTTAAAATCAAAAAAAAGCTATCTTAATAAGTGGCAATTGGTATCTGTAACTCCTTATTAATTGCTAATATTCCTGTTTTAAAGTTGCTTGAATGTTTAATACTTGTTCTTTTTGTAACTTTTTTCACTTTTGAAGATTGAAATTTGAAGTGATGTATTTTGATAGCGCAAATGATGATTAAAAGGAAGCTAAAACAAACAAGAAACAGCCATTATTTAGCTATATACTGCTAGTTAAAGTGATTCCGGTACTATTTGATACCATTTGAGGATTTATGGTCTTTTTTGAAACTCGAGGTTCTTCTAAATACTCGGTTTTCTATTTGCATTTCCCCTTTAAATTTACTAAGGAAGTCGTTTAAAACTGGAATACAGAGCCATGTCTGACAATTCCAAACGTTCTGCTTTGAAGAGAAAGAGTAGTTCACGAAATGTGAACTACTATGAATTTCCTCCAGCTTTGGATGACCTTTTTAACCCAGAAGCTCTAGAAATGGGTGATGACTTCATAACTCGAGTATCTCCAAACAAGAGGAGATCTGGATCTAGCATTACAACAGGGTCCAATTCATCCAGTCCAACGGCTTCAAACTCTAGTAAGAAGTTCAAATATCAAAAGTTTTTAAACGATAAGACAACACAATGGAATCTGATTCCATTACTGCCGCCCTCTTATAGAAAGACTAGTAAGTTTTCTAATGTCTTAGACTTGGATGAAGCGTTTGTTGACATTAAGGATCAAATTGTCTATAACTCAGAAGCTGTGCTATTAGCAAGGGATGAAACCATATACATGGTCTCAGAACCGCCTGGTGAACCTTATTATGTTGGTAGAATCGTGGAGTTTATACCAAAGCCTGAATTTGCTGTTGAAATATTTCAAGCCAAGGATCAAGTTTACAAATATCCTGTTAGATTTTTCAATGTGAAGATGAATTGGTTTTATAGACCAAGAGATATTAAACAGGAGCTTTCTACTTTCAATCCAAGACTTCTATATGCCTCCTTGCATCAAGATATTTGTCCTATTAGTTCGTATAGAGGCAAATGTACAGTAGTACATAAAGTGGAATTACAAGACATACTTCCCAATGAAAGGGAGGAAATCGTAAGGCCTAATGTATTCTATTTTGAATCTTTATTTGATAGATATACGCGACAATATTATTCAGTATACCCCACGAATAAATTAAAAACCAGCTTTAATAATATTCCATCGTTCCTTTATGCATTGGAAAAGAAACATCATTATGTCTATTTCGAAGAAGACTACCCGTTGTTAAAAGTTCTTGCTAAGTACGTTTTTAAGGAAGCTTCCCAAAATAATAAGAATGTTGTTTTGAATGAACCTTCTACGAATCTTGACCTTACCCTTGAAAATAGCAGTCAAGAAAAAAAGAAAACTTGGGATAAAAGATGTCAAGAATGTTATGGTTGGTGTGTCCCAGATAGTTGTTTAGAATGTGATGAATGTGGTGAAACTATACATCTATATTGTATGGATCCACCATTATCTAAGAAACCAGGTAAAAAAATTGCATGGGTTTGTTCATATTGTATCAATAAGCTATCTACTTTACCTGAAGATAAAGAAAATTTACGAATAGCTCTAAATGAAGTAGACCTGTTCATTAAAAAAACTAGAGATTTTGTAAATAAGAAGGCTTCTGAAGCTATTGATAAATCATTTAATAAAGAGATTGAAAAGCATTGGTTCCAATATATTGGTTACCATATTATATCATATATGGCAGATATTTTAGATGATGATATTTATCTTCCATATCCTTTTAAGACCGCTAAAGTTGGTGAAAAACATCAGTGGTCTGGATGTTATAACAGCCATGCGCCTTCATTACCACAATATGATGCCAATAACAAAATGGAACGGGGAACAAAGGAAACTTCCACTCTTTTTTGGATTATGAATGAAAAGAAGATATCAAATGAAAAATTGGATTCATATATTGAGAAGTGTAAGACTCAAATTGCTCCTCTTTTGGAAGTATCACCAACAAGTTGTAACTTCCTTGATTTTATAGTGAAAGTTTTGGTTAATAACGACTACGATACAGAAAAATCGTTTATTGATTGTATGAATAATATGTCACGGCCAATATTAAAAGAACCCACATTTACCCCTGAAGAAATCAAGAAATTTGAAGAAGGTATTCGTAAATATGATAGCGAACTGAGACCTGTGTGGAAACACGTAGGAACCCAACCAATGCAAATGATTGTTAGATATTATTATAACTGGAAGAAAACAAATAGAGGTATGAAGATTAGAGGGAAGAAAAAAACATACCCATCACCATCACTAGACGAAAATGCCGCCGGCAGTATTACTGTTGCGAGAAGGGCTGTCGATCTTGCCGCTCCATCGGTTCCCATCTTAAGTGACTCACTTGAAAATAAAGATATGGAAATTCGTTATATAGATGACTCTTCTTTTGACACAGACAGTTTATCTTTAGGGGAGATGTCGTTCCACTGTTTATTTTGTAATGTAGACTATTCACCAATGTGGTATAAGGTAACTGGCGGCTCTGATGATATAAATATTAAGAAAAGAATACAAACTGGGGTTAATGAGATGACTGAACAAATTGATTCATCTGTTACCAAAGAAGATACCAACAGTAACAAAATAGGGGCATTATGTATTCGATGTGCAAGGTTATGGAGAAGATATGCAGTTAAATGGCTTCATCCACTTGACGTTATAGTGAGAATGCATGGTACTAGTGTTTCAAGCTATCATAATGCAATAGAAAAGATCCTCGATGAAAAAAATATCAATACTTTGACATTAACTCCTGAACATGCCCAAAAGAAATATTTAGAATGGGAACAAGTACAAGATGCAGAACTTATCAGTAGACAAAGGTGGGAAATTATGAAAAATTATAAGAAGTTTCAACATATGAAAAGGCAATCAATGACCTTCCATGGGATTTTAACAAGAAATCTACGAAGATCTTTCAATAAGTACCTGTACACACCGCAAAAACTTCATTACGATTTATCATCATTTATAGCAGAAAAATTTAAACGGAGTGTCCACCTTTCTGAGTCTAAGATTGATGACAATCCAAACATTTCCGTTACCCATAAAATTGATAAGCACACGGAACAAAAAGCTGATGAAGAGAATTCTATACCAAAACATGTTCCAGATTTGAAAAGGGACACTCCTACAATTTTTAATAAGGTGATCAGTCAAAAAGATGAAAGTTCTAATATTGCAGTGTGTTTTGGGACAGAAACATTTGAAAACTTAGAGGTTACCGTTGATAAAACGTTTAAAAACATCAAATTAAATAGTAACCTAATTAACATGCTGTTAGATGGTTCTACCGATATACCAGAGAAGATCCTGCAACAACTGAAACTAAGTTCTAGCTCATTAACTCCATTTGAGGATGTCCCTCATTTTCCTCAAAAAAATCATGATATCCCATATTACTACTCCATATCTACCACCGAAAGAGACACCCCTGACCAGTTGAAGGCATACCATATGATGGCTGCCGTACAAACCCGATCAAATATTAATTTAATTAAACCATTCACAAATGATATAAGTGAAAAAACAGCATCCTGTGGGGTCTGTCATGAAGAAATGCTTACTTGGTCAAATGGAATTTTATGTCAAAAATGTGGGTTGAAATGTCACAAATCATGTTATGGCATAACATTCACAACATTCCAACCTGTAAATGAATGGCTTTGTGATGTATGCTCCAATGATATGTATCCAATCGTCTCAAACATATACGCATGTTGTTTGTGTCCTTACACTAGCAACAGTATACATAATAACACCAGTTCACCTTTGCAGGCAATGAAACCGACGAGTGATGGGCGTTGGTGCCACATAATCTGTTCACTTTTCAATAGTATTGTAAAATATGGAGATCCAGAAACTTTTGAACCTGCTATCTATATCCCTACTGCAATTTGGAAAACTCGGAATAAAAAATGTATAATATGCAAACATAATGAAGGTAGTTTAGTTCAATGTGATGAATGCACTGATTTTGTCCATGTTACATGTGCTCAAGCTGATAATAGCTTTAAACTGTTATTTAAAAAGGAGCTTATTTCAAATGATATCGTGGATTCAAACTCTATAATTATTAATGATCAGAATGATGATTCGAAATACACAATATTACCAGTGATTGTATGTGATAATCATAGTAGAACTACTAGTAGCAACGTATCATACCATAGCTTGACTTCTAAAGTGGGTAATTATTATATGATGAATAGTTTTAGTAAATGCTTTAAAAACTGTGGGACTAAGAATTCCATATTTTCGAAGTACAATGAACTTCATCACGATAGCGGGAAAATAGATGAAATAGATGTTTCTTGTAGAGATGAGTACTATCAAAATAGTGTATACTTAATTAAGAAACAACACACATGTAGAATCTGTCAGAAGAGTAATCAGGCTTTTTGGTTTGGGCCGGACCTATGTCATCGTTGCCACGTCTCCCAGATTACCGGTGAGGACGGCATCGACACTAGCTCCAAAGAAATTAATATTAATCCAATTGCTCATAACCTTCCTATTAACATGAGGGAAGATTTGTTGAAGAATATTGATCGCAATGCCGCTCATTTATCTTAATAAATGCTGTATTGAATGCACTTTAATTGATTATGTACCTCAATATATATTTGAAATGATATACTATTACATGTAGGTGAAATGTCCTGGTGATATGTAGACGGGATGTTTAAACTATTGACAGCATAGCAGAAGATTCACTCAGCTATTTTCTCTTCTGGTTACTCTTTTTGGTTTTGTTTGCATTTTTCCTTAATTCTGAACCATAAATATCTATTGCCATTTCATTCTTCCAGGTCGTTACGCTTTCGATATCATTAAAATGTTTTAGATTAAGTAAGGAAGACAATACTTCTCCTTGTCTCAACAATTTATTTTCACGAGAATTCTTGATTCTTGTTCTTTCGGTCCTGGCAAGTATTCTCCCACTTGGTCCATGACTTTCTAATAGTTTTTCTTTTCTTTCTAACAACATATCACGTTTATCTTCTAATTCTTTTATTGCATTGAGGACCTGTCTGGTCTTAGATCCATCATCTAGGTTTATAATTTCATCGACAGTCTTTTGTAATTCATTTTCAATATCATCAAGCTCATCATCGTTGTCCGTTTCTGTCTTGGTTAAAGATGTTTCTGAGGCACTCTTGTCTAACTTTAGTTCATTTTCTGTTAAAGTATAATCTTCTAATTCCTTAATATACTGTAATTCTTTTTCAGTCAATTCTATTTTCTGACATCTGTTTCTAATGGATATAACATCTTTAATACGACCTAAAATTGGTTTGAACTGTCTCAATAGATCATGTTCTTTTCTACCCCAAACATCCAACCATTCGATAAATGAGTCTATGTAGTCATTACTTTCGATAGAGTACCACTTATTTGAATCTAAAAGTAAACATTCGGGAGTTTCATCGATAATTTTTCTTTGAATTGCGGTCAGGTTTACAAATTTGTTCATTTTCCCATCTTCAGAAACCAATTCAGTTTCTACATCAGAATTAGGATCAATATAATGAATTGCTCCTGTTTCTGTTCTATAAACACCAAAAACATCTTTTGTTGCAATACTGCTACCTTCAATTCTGGAAAGTTGTAACCACCTAGATAACTGTTCCTCATCTAATTTTAAGAATTTTTTGATACAATGTGTATTGGGACCACGTATCCATAGTCTCCCACTGTGGTACATACTTTCATGCTCAGTAAAAACTGCATTAGGAATACCAGTTAAATCAAACCAGAAATATCTATTACAGTACCTATCCATACCCAATGGTTTTAGTCTTTGATAATCATTCTCCATTAATTTTTTATCCAGTTCTAGTTTCTCATCTTGGAGCTTTTGCAATTGAGTTTCTTTGGTTTTATATTCTTCTGGATCTTTCTCTTTATCAATGGAAGATAGGGCAGTAGTTTCGGCTTTAATGTCTTTAAATATTTTAAATCGATCACTTCTGATGTGCATACACGTCTCCATAGAGGCCTCGATTTCATTCTTAATATCTGGAGAGAAATTGGATATAATATCAACCAGTATCCAAATTGCCGTTATTTTATCTTCCAAAGAAAGATTACGGCAAAAGTTTCTCCATAAGGCTTTTGGAAGTTGTGACATTGAAATATCCAAAGTGACAATGGTTTTCTTGAAATAAGTTAAAAATTTGTTGTATTTGGGGACAATCAAACTATCTTCAAATATACCTAAAAGAATAATAAGCCAGTTACTGTTATTAAACTGTCTTTTAGTCAATCGTTCTGTCCATTCTTGATTTCTAAAATTTAAAATCTTATCTACAAGATTCTCAAACTCTTCGTCTGAATCAGTCGGCTCTTCATCTTCAATAACGATATCTTTTTTGGTTTCCTCATTTGTTTCAGGAAACACATCAGTTGTATTATTTACTGTAGTTGAATCAGCTTTTATTTGGGTTTTGTCTTTTTCAGGCTCTTGAATTTGAGTAGTACTTGAAGTCGTATTTGGAACTTCCTCTTTTATGTTTAAATTTGCGTTTTCTGGTTTAACTTCTTTCTTCATATCATGTATCCCTTTTGGGGTAATACCTAATTCCTGTTCACGTAAAGTTATGGGATCTTTAATCCACTCTTCCATGATAACAATCTTCCAATCCCCATTCTCACTTATAAATAATCTTAATAAAGCAATAATGATTTCAATAATAAGGTTGGAGCCATTACTATTAAAATTGTCAATCTCATCATCTGATGATGGGTCATCAGCGACAATACTATAATGTAAACTTCCAGAAAGGATATTTTTCTCTTCTATCATTTGTCTTATTCTGGCATTTCTTTGCCACGGACTTTCAGTTTTCCCGAACTCGTTTTCGTTATTAGCTTCCAAATTATCCCTTAATATTACATGGACTACTTCCTTTTGAGATTCCTTTGGATCAGTACACTTTAATGAAGTGATAAATTGATCAAAATTAAAATATGAAATGCATAATGTTTTATTAAACGTGTTAATAAATTGGTAAATTTGAAGTAATTTATCAAAATTTCCTATAGTATCTTTATTCAAGCTCTTTTCAGTCGCAAGTGGGACACATTCTAAAGAGTTATTATAATATGATAGATCAGATAAAAAAACATCTGGTCTTTCACGATAAGGGATTTCCATATCATTTATTATACTTCTTGGAACAACAGGTGTGGACACATCTGGAGCTGTGGAAGATGCTCTTGAATCAATTTCAGATTCCGTTACAGTACCAGGTACAACTTCAATAAACTTTCTCTTTTTGGATTTAGCATATGCATCATTTTCAGGTGATGATTCATGATCTAGCTTATCTTTTCTCTTCTTAGAAGAGTTACCCTTGTTAATATTTTCTGTATCCGATCCAGTATCTCTCATTGATTCGTTGTAATAAGAAGTTGGTGTTGCCGAAGATTCCTGGAAAGCAATGGTGGAATAACTTGCGTTCTTGGATATTGGTTCCAATTTTTCCATTTGTTGCTGTTGCTTTGGTTGTTCCTTCATTTGACTAGAAAAAATAGGTTGATCATCTTTATAATGTAACAATTCAGCTGGCCAATCCATGGTTAAGCCATACATTTGTAAATATTCTGGTTTTACACACCATGGTGCACCCATTCTAGTTGATGCTCTTTGTAAAGTGATCTTAAAGAAACATTTAATTAAATGTTTGGTGAAAGTAGATCTATCCCTATATATCTGTGATTCATCCGCCACAAATGATTTATGTGAGTTAAAAGATGGATCTGATGTATCTTCCACCAACATATATTTAGCATGACCTGGCACCATTATCTCCTTTGTAACTGGATTTAAGATGGCATTAAATTGGACTTTTTCCTTTATAATATATGCTCGTTGATAATGAATATTATTATCTGACAAGGGAGTCACTGAGGATTGTGGGACTGTGGGGAGAGTATGTGGTTGTGGGGTCCCGTGTTGTGACGTGGCTGCAGAATTATCTTCAGTATCATTATTTTCTGTAGCCTTTCTTAAATATACAGTTTCACCAGGGAAGAAATCAGTTTTAAATTTGGAATAAACTTTCTCCACTAATGCATCTAATCTTCTAATTGTATTGAAGTGTAAAAATCTAGCCACGGGTTCTCTAAGTTTCAAAGGGAATTTCTCCTCGACATATTTAAACTGAGTCTCTTCACTATCTAATGCTTCAAAAAAAGTTAAACATGAAGCACCAGTAATTTCACAAGTGAAATGATGTCTCATATAAAAATCAATTCTATCCAAATATTCCCCATATGTTAAGAACCATTCTCCAGTCTCTTCAATATGCCATACAAAGGTATCCAAATTGGAAGGTAGAGGTTTGGGATCAGGTAATATAATAGGCTTCCTCTTGTATAAAACCATGTTATGATCTATAGATATAATATAATATAAATAAAAAGAGGAAAATGTAAAGTAATTATTTGTTTGTGTATGAACGGCTTCAGTTGATTGTTGATTATCGCGTCCTCTGTGTATTGTTTTGCTTCCTTTTTCGCCTGGTATGATGAACAATATAAGAAACGTACTTCACAATTTGCACAACTTCACTAAAGATTAACAGTTTGAATCCACCTCCTTGAAATACACAACTTTGAATGTCACTAATGTTATGTTCAAAATTGTTCTTCCAACTACGAAAATTTTTCAATTTGTTGTGGTTTTATTTTCGTATTATCCTGGAAAATAAAAATAAAAAAAACAAAAAAATACCAAGAAATTAATCAAAATAGGAAAAATCGACGATAATAAAAGAATTAAGATTGAAAATTGACAAAATATTAGCAGAATTCAGATTTTACAACGAGGATAACTTGAGATAGAAACACGCAACAAGTGTCGTGTTTGTTTTGGATTAGTGCGTAAGGATGTAAAATTTGAAATATGCTATTTGTTTTATGTATAAATGTGTGTATGTATGTGTATATGTGTATGCATGAAGTGGAATGAATGTATATATGGAGAAGTAAAGGAAACAATGAGATTCAGGTATCGGCGCAAATGGTTCTCATTTCAGATAAAATGGCTACTGAAGCATTTAGTTTCTTGATTGTGATCATTAGATTCTGGTTTTTTAGACATGTGAGAAGACTACATTCCAACTGTGTTAAGAGTCTCTTTGAGACACCACAAACTTTTGAAATGTATTCGTGTGAATATAATTGATCTTCCAATAATTTACACGAGACACGTACCAGGGCAATGATAAGTCTATGAACTCCATTATCCATCATATTTCGTTTTAATTTCAAACGGGTCTCGGTGGAATCATCCTTGTAAAGAAATAAACATTGTAAAAGATAAGTGGCACACATGTAAATTGTTGGATTTAATTCACATTTTGATTGAATTCTCTGTATAAAATCTTGAAATGATAACGAGGGGGTATTTTTCATGAGAAATTTACGATGTTCTCTAGGAAGCGACTCTTCATCTTCGTCTTGTTCTTCTTCTTTGGATAATTTTAATATTATATTAAACGTCTCAATAAAATTATTTATTGATTCTTCGATTGTGTTTGCAATTAATTCACTGGAACTTATGAGGTTGTCATCCACTAGAGGGAAACATGTACAATCCAATAAATGACAATTTTCTTCACATTGAGCAGATTGATGTTCTTGTACTCTATGTAAAATGGCTTTCCCCAATTCATCATCATCAATATCTGTATCAGTTTCTAAATGTTGGAATCCATGTTCATCAGCATCATCCAATGTGAAATCCAAATTTAATGGGGAACGAGATCTTCTTGACACATCAGTGACGGGACTCATTGCCACAATTCTATTCAATTCCAATGTATCATCAATATCATCTTCTCCAGCATCTTCCAAATCGGTTAACACAAAATTAGACATTGAACCAGACACTTTCCTGTTGTTTTCACCATTGGTAGTGGCAATAGGAGACGAGATATCACTCAAAGAATTATAAAATGAATCATTGTTCATTACTTGATTACGATACACTCTAATATTTTCCTGATTCTTAGCCACATAGGCATTTAATTCTGCAGCAGTAAATAACATTTGTTCCATATTCCGTTTACTTTGTTGTGTTGTGGATAACGTACTGATAGTACTCATTGCACTATTTGGTCTTCTTGTCGCTAAACCCATATGACTACTACTATTACTTGATCTGAAGTCATCTATAAAAGAATTATCCGCCTCCGAGGTAAACCTAACTCTCTTGGGTTTCGTAGATAAAATATTTGGATTCGAAATATTTGCTGGGGATATACTTCTAGACCCCGGGACAGAGACCCATCCATTTATTGTATCTTCCAATTCTGCAAAATTTGGTTTCACCACATGATTACTTTTCAATGGTAAACCAAATGTGCCCGTTTCAAAATCTATCATATCATCATATTGGTCCTCCATACCATCTAAATAGCCACCACTTGGTATCAAATTATTACTCTTATTAGCACCACTACTTAATGTATCAGACATACTAACCTGACTTTGAACCAATATCCAAAAAGAAGAAAATTAAAAAGTTTCAAAAGATTCAGTGGGGTCAAAAGAAAAATAAACTCAATGTTATATATTATATTTTATAGCGAGCGATTTTTAATGCTAATTATGATGGGAGAAGGATGGATACTCAGTTACCCCAGAATAAATAACACCGATATTAAAAAGTCCCAAAAAGTCTAAATGATCATTGATTCAATATTCGATAAAATTTTAATTGTCACATAAATTTTTCACTGAAAAAAATCCCCGGGTTGCAGCGAGCCGAGATCACGGGTCACGTGGGATCCGAGATCCGCGTGCCGGAACGGGAATTTCCGAGATCGCGGGGTATTTCGTGCAGGAGAAAAAGAAAAGAAACGTGAAAAATATAAGATCTTCGTGCAAGAAAGTATTATGCAGTTTTAACTTGAAAGAATGAGACTCTGTGAGTGTGTGGTTTGTCCAGGTCAAAACGGCTAATTCAATAAATGTCACTGTTGTTGTTGTTCTCTGACTCTTCTCCTACTTTGGCCAGATATTGTAATCTTGTTTACTCTCGTGTTTGTTATTCCACGGCTAGTAAGAAGAAATGGTTACAAAGACAACATAAGGACCCCTTCACTAGAGAGGCTAGAGTACAAAACTTGAGGTCTCGTGCCGCTTTCAAATTAAGGGAGATTGATGATAAATATAAACTGTTTAATCCCAACGGGATTCAGAATGTTCTTGATCTAGGTTTTGCTCCTGGCTCGTGGTCTGAAGTGGCTAGACAAAGATGTGATCCGAGATCAATGATCTTAGGGGTTGATATACTTCCGTGTGAACCACCTAAGGGGGTAAGCAGTTTACAAGCCAATATTCTTTCTAAGAAGACACAGGATCTAATTAGGTTATACTTTAACAAACATAAACAATTGGATGATTTGTTAAATGATGTTGATAATATACATCAAGATCATGGGTTTTTGAAACCTCTCACGGACCCTGAATTTGAACATGAATTACGTGATGAAGAAGAGTATAGAGAAGTTTTTACTCCAGATGAACCTCTTCCCACTGACCAACAAAAATTACCCATTGACGTTATTTTAAGTGATATGTATGTACCTTTCCCCAGATTAACTGGTTATTCGAACAACATTACTAATTTACCTTATTATAGGCTGATGAATACATCAGGTGTGACAATTAGAGACCATTTATTGTCGGTAGATCTTTGTGATGCAGCTTTAGTTACTGCCATTGATTTATTGAAATGTAATGGATCTTTTGTTTGTAAATTATACACCGGTAAGGAGGATAAATTATTTGAAGAGAGATTGAAAGGTGTGTTTCAAACTGTACACAGATTTAAACCAATTTCATCCCATTTGGAATCCAGAGAAATTTATTTTGTAGGTTTAAATAAATTAGCCAATGTGGACAAACTTAAAGTCTTTACCTAGATTAAGTTATTTATCTCTCCTCATTTGTTTATATTCATGAACCCACCAAAAAAGATATAATATATACGTATAGTATTTATATTTGCCTTTTTATTGTACGTATTATTATTATTTTACCATTTATAGACATTATAATATATATATTATTATTCTATAATGAGTTAAAGTCTGCTTGTCATTTATTACCCTCTCATGCCGACTCTACGGGAGATGGGGTAGGTTCTTTATCACTACTATCATGGAAGGCATCAGCATCTTCTTCATCTTCTTCCTCTTCAGTAGCAGCTTCTCCTGGAACTTCTTTCACTTCTTCCGTACTTGGTTCTGCTACTTCTTCTTCTTCGTCTTCTTCTTCTTGTTTTTCTTCTTTTACCTCTTTTTCTTCTTCTTTGGATTCAGCTTCAGGTTCAGAATCAACATTAATTAAAGGTTCAGCATCGTTATGAACCACTGGGAATGTATCACTTTCACCAGGAACTTCAATTCTATCAGCAATATCTTCTTTACCATTCAATTTTAATGTATCCTTCCATTGTTGAATAATTTCTTTTATATCATTATTAGGCAGACCATAAGTTAAAGCAAAAATTGAAGCTTCAGAATATCTTTCCGTCTTAATTAATAATTTTTTAGAAGAGTCTAAATCACCAGCTGTCCAATATGAATTAAATGCAAGATTATATTTACCCATGGCTTCAGCATCTTGACCTAATTGAATTAATGCAGATTTATCATTAAATGAAGAATATAATAAAAATAGTGATTCTAAATCATGAGCTTTAACATATGATTCAATAGCTAATTTAAAATTAAAATTTTGTAAAGAGGAATCACCTAATGATCTCCATTTAAGTTCATTATCATTTTCGTCTAATAAATCATATGCTAATTGTAATTGACCCACTTTTAGTGCTAATTCGAATTTTTGATCATTATCTGGAGAAATCTCTAAAGCATCTTCATAATATTCTTGACCTTCTAAGAATCTTGCCACTTTAATTAAAGAATCTTTATCTTCAATAGAAGGTAAGACACTTTCCTTTGCCTCATCTAATTCACCTCTTAACACTAAAGTTTGGAATTCAAGTACTTCTAAAGATACTTTATGAGCATAGACATGTACTTCTCTATCAGCTAGATAGACTTTACTATCACGAGCCAAATAACCTAAAAGATACATTTCTTTGGTATAATGAGCCAAATTATATGTCTTACCACCAACAAAATAATTTAATCTATTTGTAGATGTAGTGAAAATAAACACATCACCAACCCATTTACCAGAATTGATTGGTTCATTTAATTCATGAAGAACATCAAATGCTTCCTCAACACCTTCTTCTTCGTCAATTTGACCAGATGCATGAGCTTCGGTGTATAAATCTCTGTTAAAAAGCAATGTATATGCACTTGCTTCTTCACTGGAACGTTCTTCATTACCATTAATGATCATAACTAAATCACCATTATCGGACCAAATAACCTCTCTTGCATTAACATCGATTCTTCTCACTAAAGAACCAGATTCCCAATCAAAGAAGTAAATAAACCCATCTGATTTAACACCTAATAAAGCACCACCAAATAATTTATCCGCATTATAAGACAATGGAATTGACCAAGAGGTAATTTCTTTAAAATTCTTGTAATATTTAATGACACCAGATTCATCAATTAAAGCATAACTATTGGAATCTGGACCCCAAACAAAATCTAAACATTTACCAAAGGCTTTATTTCTCCAAGCTAAAGCAGTGTAAATAACATATTCACCATCACCAACAGCAGTAACAAATCTACCATTTGGAGAATGAGCTAAAGTTTGTGGGAAAATATCAACGGTACCTAATTCTTTTGTTTGTAATAATAATGGTTCATCTTGTTCAGTTTCTTCGTTACCTCTAATGACAGCAGTGAAAATATCATTTGCACTGGCATTCTTACCACCAGCCCAAACTAATTTACCCACTGGATCCAAGGATAAAGTTGGTTCATCATTACCTAGAGATAAGACAGTAAACCCGTTATCAAACCCAGAGGCAATATAATTCTTCTTACCAGTTGGATGAGTAGCAATACACCAACTTCTTTCTAATCCAAGATTTAAAGTCTTTTCCACTTTATAAGTGGTAGAATTCCAAATTTTCAAAGTACCATCTTCAGAACCAGATATAATAATTGGTAAAGTTGGATGGAAGACAGCAAATGAAACATTAGCCACATGACCTTCTAAAGTAGCCACGCATGATTTCGTTTGATAATCCCAAACTTTTATAGTCAAGTCATCAGATGATGTAATTAAATATGGCTTATCTGGTAATGGGTAATAATCCACGTAATTAACACCCTTTTCTTGACCCGTATGTAATGTGAAATTTGGAGTAGATTGACCTAAGGACCAAACTTTCACTGTACGGTCTAAACATGCGGAGGCAAAAGTACTTGGATCCTTTGGATTGAATGTAACACACATGACGAAATGATCATGACCTTCAAAAGTTTGTTGTAATTCCCAATTCTTTTCCCAATTCCATAATTTCACAGTTAAATCATCACTACCAGATAAGACATATGGTTTAGTTGGATGTACTGCAATGGAACGAATATAATCTGGGTGAGCCTCAAAATCGGCAACTTTTTCACCTGTATTATAGTTATAGACTCTAATTCTGAAATCATCAGAACCAACAATGATCCAATTCTTTCTAGCAATGAATCTACCAGCTCTAACTGGTGTCTCTGTGACTTGAATGGATCTAACAGATTGTTGAGTCTCGTAATTCCAAATTTCAATCTTACCAGAGTAAAGGGTAGCTAAGATCCAAGGTTCATGTGGATGGAAATCGATCCCTTTGACTCTGTCAGTCCTGTTACTAAAAGTTTTCTTAATATCGAACTTCATATTTTAAATTAAGTTTTGTCGAAGGGGGAAGGAGGACGAAGTACAGATAATATCTATAAAGGATATATGATTTGTACTATTCTTGTAAATGTCAAAAGAACAAAAAAAGGTATTCTCGCCTGGGTATTCTCTTTTAGTCAGCTTAAAATACAGATTTCTCTAGCAATTGAATTGGTTCAGGCAAATAAACCTTGATCAAATCAATTGTTTTCTATTAATTTCACTTCGTGTAGCTGTCTGTTTTCGAAACCAATATTTGTGTTTTTTTTCACTTTGGAATTTTTCTTGAATATTTGGAAGGTCTTACCCGAACATCATTGCCAACGGCGCACTATAAGTGACACATTAATGATGAAACCAGCTTTCACAGATGACTGAACCTGTAAAGGTTGCATTTGTAGTGATTGGGGATGTTACGTTAGTTGGTTTTGCTTTGGTTGGATATTCTTGACGTTTCTAAAAAGAATGGTCGAAATTTGGTCAGGCTAAACTGGTTATTTCAGGTTTATAGGTTATCTGGTCAACTGAATCTAACTACTTAAACACAAGTAACTTTTGGTAGAGTGATGTACAAATAAAAACAGCCTAGCTCAAGAAACAGCTAATGTTACATGAAAATCGTTTCCTACTCTACTTTCTGTGATACAAACCATTATTTCTTGTAAATATCTAAGTTGGAATATATTACTGCTTTATACCAAGGATAAACCATGGGAGTATGCAATTTATCTACTATTATTAAGAATTCCTCATGGTTGCCTTATAAACATGGCATATCGTGATACCAACACATTGATAAAAAAATGAATGCATCACAGTGATAGTAGAATTAAAAGAAGCTCGATGGAAATTATTAGCAATAATAACAAAGAATTATCAAATATATTTAACTAGAATCATCAATTGATAAATTTATATAAACTATACCAACAACTATATTCACTTCACATAGCAACTTTGAGTTTTACCAATACATCGGTTGAATCTAATCACACTTCACCTGTTGAATTTGTCGAAGAATACATTGCAACTCTTAACAACATTCCATTATCTCGTGGTGCTACTTCAACCCAAAATTCTACCCCTGGTTCCGCTGTCTCCCATTATGCTAAGGTTAGAAGATTATCTGCCAAGAGGGATTTCTCTATGGCCAACTTGAAGGATTATAACCATTCAAAGGTTTCAAAGTTCAACACTTCTCCATCGCAAGCGTTACTACTTGATCTTATTGGTAAATCCAGGACTCCTCTAGATTTCATTGGAATAAAGAAGAAAGACCAATGTATTATTGCTTTGGATGGTATTGCCAAGTTATTTTAATTTTCGTCTTGTTGCTGATAAGGATGGTATCATTGATCCTGGTGATGGATCTGTTATGGAATTGAACTATACGTTTATTCCAAATTGGTTAAAACTCCTGAAGAACTAAAAGAAGACCGGTTGTATATTAAAAATTATGATGTGGTATCCTATATTATCAAACAATTAACTGAGGATAGATTTGTACTACAAAATAAGTTAAAGGAAAAATTGGAATTTTTAAAAAGTACTTTATCCAGAAAGACAAAAACATTCAGGGTCCTGTTTTACAGCAAAAATAACTTTTAACCTGTGAATCTCTTGACTTTACAAGTCTGATATAGCAGATATTTTACATTTTTGTTAAAGCTAGTACTTATTGTTTTAAAGGGGTTTTGTTTTTTGCAATATTCCATAATTAATTAATTTATTTAAAATCTATATATAGTTATCATAATCCAATATCATAAAAGGTAAATAGATATTTTCCTGCATTAAAATGGTTAAATGTCAAATATTAGAGTTACGAGTTCTTCTAAAATACTCGGTTGAAATAATAAAGAACAAAAAAAAGAAAAGAAAAGGAGACATTAAAAACCATTCAGGAACTGACTGTTAGTTTTGCTTACCTTCCTTAGAAGTTTGTTCAAAACCTTGTTTTAAATCAGCAATTAAATCATCAACATTTTCACAACCAACAGAAATTCTTAATAAAGTTTGATCAATTTCTGGATC
>PPOL03000095.1:0-35097 GCA_003708905.3 Monosporozyma siamensis
ATCCCCTGTACTTCTCTACGACAATCCCTCTATCCAGATCCTACTGGATTTTGGGATATTACAGGGATTTTTTTTTCAATTATTTTTTTAAAAGGGAGACAGACTTTAATTTGAAGAAGAAGTGTAAGTTACAAACAAGAACTGATCCAATTGCTGATTATACTTAGAAATTATTAGAAAAAATAGTTTAAGATTCAATAAACCTTGAATTGCTACTAACTCCTTTTATTTTTTTTGACATTAAGTTGAAATTTTTATTACAATATGTCCTCTCGTTACAGAGTTGAATATCATTTGAAAAGTCATCGTAAAGATGAATTTATTGACTGGGTTAAAGGATTATTAGCAACACCCTTTGTCTTGCATGCAGTCTCACATGATGAAGAAGACACAGAAGATTTAACGACATCACAAAGGGTTAAATCACAATATGCTGAAATTTTAAAGGATGTGGAACAATTGATTTTAAATAAAATCGAATTCGATGCAAAGAATCTTTCTAATGATGAAAGTTATTTAAATGAATCATCCTTGGGTAGATCAAGATTGAATCTTTTGGTTCCATCAATTGGAACATTTTTCACTCCATTACCTTTAGAGAAAGCATTTCTTTGGGAAGATTCAGTAAAAGCCATATCTGCTAGAAGAATGGTTGCACCAAGTTTTAATGATGTAAGAAGATTATTAAATACGGCTCAGATATTTTATTTTATTAGACAAAAGAGATTAGGACCAAAAAATGGTAAGCCATTAAGACTGGTAACATTTGATGGTGATGTTACTTTATATGAAGATGGTGGATCTTTGATCACTAGGAATCCCGTTATTCCCTTAATAATCAAATTATTGAAAACTAATATATTTGTTGGAATTGTTACTGCTGCTGGTTATGATGAAGCAAAAATATATGAAAGAAGATTAGCTGGATTAATCGAAAATATACATCAATGTAACGATTTAACTTTAGAACAAAGGAGGAATTTGACGATTATGGGTGGTGAGTCTAATTATTTATTCCGTTATTTTGAAAAGTCTACAGATAATGAGAATGGTCAGAATTCAAATCCTAGTGATGAACACGATAGAACTTATGGATTTGAACCTATAGAACGAGAAACGTGGATCCTAGATTCTATGAGGGAATGGAGAGATGAAGATATCCAAGATACGCTAGACTTTGCCCAAAAGACATTAAAAACCTTGAAGAAAAGACTAATTTTACCAAATGAAGCAGTAATTATTAGAAAGAAAAGAGCAGTCGGTATTATCCCCGGTAGAGTGGTAGACCCAATATCTGGGGAAGAAAAGATTATTAAACTTTCAAGAGAACAATTAGAAGAGATCGTCTTAACCTTACAGAGTACTTTAGAAAATTACCCATCTGCAAAAAGGATTCAATTTAGTTGTTTTGATGGTGGGAGTGATGTTTGGTGTGATATTGGTGGGAAAAATCTTGGTATTCATGCTTTACAACAATACTATGATCCTCATAATCCAGTTGAGCCAGCACAAACGTTACATGTTGGTGACCAATTTGCTCCTATGGGGTCAGCTAATGATTTTAAAGCAAGATTGGCAGGTTGCACTCTATGGATTGCTTCTCCTGATGAAACAGTAGATGCTTTAACAAGGTTAACTACAGATTAAAAACCTTTAACTTTTGCATTACTGGTTGAGTGTGCTTTTCACATTGGCTTTAGTTAGTGCATATCAACAAAAATACGAAACCTTTTAGTTGGCCTACAATATATATAGTAATAATATTAATCTTTTTATACTTTTTTGACTAACTATATATGCTCACATCTTCTTCTCAAATAATAACTAAATTAACAAGAAACTTCCAGACGGCTATATAGGAAAACCTTATTAAAATCTCTCAAGGGTTAGGATTATTCTCTTTTAAAAGTTACTCCTCTCATTTTTATAGTTTCCCCCCCTACTTTTAGTGGTACATAACTGAGACTACTTAAGAACCATTGTAGATAATTTTCTGTTACGAGCCAAACTTAAAAGATAGCATTTATTATATAGCCAATTTGTAGGTTTTGAGACTTTATCCCTAGTGCTGTGTCGAAATATAGAACCGTGTATTGTTTTGTTCTTTTTAGGCTATTGCGATGTTTAAGTATCGCGTCAATTCTGATTTTTCAATTTTTTTTCGCGACAACTTTCGTAAATAAAACAAAAAATCTCATTATATGGAATAAACAATATATTTTGTTTATCTTGTTTATGGAATTAAGAGACGTAAGTGAAGATGTTGAAGACATAAAGATGTCACAGAGAATACATGAGCAACGGAATCAATTATGAAAATAGTAAGGTGAAGTTAGATATTTAATAATAGTAAATATATGGTATTATTAGATAGATAAAGAATATATTTATAATTGAAGTACCTATATAAAAGCAAACAAGTTGTTTAAAAATCTAAAATTTCAATATTCATATATCTGTATATATTACGTAAAAGAAGGACTTTGTCTTACACAATAAGGTAAAGATATCTACATTTCAAGATAAATTGATCAGAAACGGATACAGATTCTGTATCGTATGATTTTGACTGTGTTTTTTTGTTCCAACAATAACTGCCGTGAATGGAACTACCAACTTTTTCTTGTTTATGGAATATAAATAACCCTTGTTGACTACTTCATTAACTCTTTTGTATACAACTCTATATGTCCTTTTATATTTCATAGCTAGAAATTAACTTATAGTGTTGCTCCTAATTTCTATATAATTTCAAAGTAATACTTATATTGGTCATTAGATTTGCCGTTTGAAGTAAAGTTAAAAGGCATTTTACGGACCTACAATTTATTACAATATCAATTAAACCGCTGGTAACTTACTACAACATATTACAATACCAATTGTAATGCCAGAAAACCAACCAGACTCGAATCAAAACCCTACGAGAAACGGTGATGAAAAACATTTACGTCACATCTATCCAACAGAAAATAAAATCTTCTTCAAAGATACAGATGATAAGATATACCACTGTTTTCACCAAGAGGTCAAATTCAAAATTACCAAAGGAAAAGATAACATAACTTATTATAAGTTGTCAATTAACACAGAAGAGAGTAATTTATTGTTGATGTCTGATTTTGACTTAGTAGTTGCTAGCATTCCAACAATTAAACACTTAAAAAATAAGCTACCTCCTAATTTTTCAAAAATAGTATCAAAAGTTTACTGTGAGCAATTTGTTGAGGATTGTTATGACCTTGATCTTGGATCCGTTCACCTATACAGACTCTGTAACAAAAATATGTTTTTTTTCAATAGTTTTGAAAAACTAATTCCAGTCTCGATTAGATCAGAACTATCAACAATTGACTCTAATCGTGTCGAGGTTTTAAAGAGCGGTAATCCCAAATTCAGAGGTACCTGGATATCGTTGGGCCATGCAAAGGAAATTGCAATTAAGTATAACATTTTCACAGCAATAGCATTCTTTTTTGGTGATAAGATCGGCAGTCACCTAAGAACTCCAAGGAGATATATCGTAAGTCCAATTACTGAGGTCACTTTGAGTCCAGCTGGTGCCAAGTACTATAAAATAACCATCAATAATAAGCCCATTTATAGAAGAAAGAACGACGGTTGGGTAAATGTGAATCAGATCTGGAAAATAAAAGGTCTGAATAGAGTGGAAATTGCAAACAAATTGTCCACCCAAAAAAAAAAATTCAAAAGTATTTCCCAAACTAGGGGTTCACAGATTACTAAGGGACGTTATTTTGAGTTGAATGGTGCAGTACATAATGCAAAAGAGGCAGGATTGTATGATGTATTAAAAGATTTTCTTGAGAATAAAATTAACCTAAACCAGAATAAGTGTAACATCAACGAGCAAGGAGGTGAGAGAGCTGAAGAACAAGAAGGAGAATATGAGGAAATTGTGAGAACAGAAGTTGAAACAGGACAAAATAAAACCTATGTATTTTTACCTGAGGTCGGTTTATTTGATGGAGATGGAAATAAAGTAAGGGTTGCAGATTTAAAGGTAGGGATGTCAATTAGTTCAGTCGATGGTAGAACCTGGAAAGTGGTTAATTGTGCCAGGTGTATTGGACCTTACCACTTTTATGAACAAATGTCTGGTCATAGACACGACTATGTTAGCAGGTTACAGTATGGTTTACTTGATTACAAGGTCCCTGATGAGCAGTATCTCTATGCTTCAACATACCAGGTAAAATGGGCGAATTTTACCTCCACTACTGAACTTGTAAGCACATTTAAGAAATATGCCTTTAGAATAATTGTGATGGAGGATGAGTTACTTGATGATGGTAGATTGGTAAGCATACCACGGGCTCGCAATTTCACACATTTAGGTTCAACCAGAATAGAACTTGAAAACAACTGTAAATATTTATTGCGTCCAGATAGAAGATTACATTGGAAACGGTTGACCAGTACACAACTGACTGTTGCAGTGCAAAAGGCTACTTACATATGTGTAGGTAGGTACATCAGACGCAAACCAGTTTTAAGGGGTTATCTTATCAATACTTACGCTAGTATATTCGGTGGTACGGTTCCTGGCAAAGCTATCACAGACATGGCCTGGTTGCTGGGATTCTGGCTAGGCGATGGGCATATAGCTGGGTCTGATTTTGCCTTAAATATGCTAGATACGGCAATTTTGGAAAAGATGCAAAGTATTTGTGCAACATGGGGATTTACATGGATTTATAGAAGGCTAGAGGGTACAGAAAACGGTGGTCTGGGTCACTTGAAATATAAACACGATCTCTCTACAGTGCAGAATCCATTTTTTCACACACTAAAGGACCTGAAATTCTTTAAGTATACTAATAAGAACAGGTATTACCGGAACAAAGATGCACCCAAGTTTATGGCCTATGATGAGTTAGAGATACAGGCAACTGTTTTAGCCGGACTTATCGATGCTGATGGCTATGGTTTCAGGGCTACAGATGTCCCTGGCTATGAAATTGAAACCATATATGCATCTATCAAAGATATGGTTAAGAATATATGCAAAACCTTACACATATCTTACTCGATCTCATTTATTCCAGCATATACAAGTGTCCAGGGATGTAATCATAAGGACACCTGGCAGCTTAGCATTACACCTGGTACTAATATTGAGATGTTTAATATGCTCTCTTCCAAATGCTGCTGCTTGAGGAAGTGTATGCCGGGGGATATTGGTAACCTCAAAGATGTTGGTCCTGAAAGGTTTTACGCCATGCAGCTGATGTGAGTGAGTAAATGAATACATAATGGTAATACGGCTAATCCTAAGCTGTCTTCTGTATCCATTATACTGATTGCGGCCTGTAGCTTTTAGTCACAGCAACAAAAACTCTCCCGTTTCTAGATTTTTCATTGAATTTTTATACTTCTGGATATTATTAAAGATATATAAAAGAGGAATAAAATACAAAACGTATATAAATTTATCTACTCCTTCTTGGCCTTTGATCCCTTTGGAACTCTGGCCAAATAGTAGAATAGAATACCACAAATGTAGTTAAATGCAATGTAACAAATGAAAATACCCCAGTTTCTCCACCTCTGGTCGTATGAACAGTTTACAGTAGCTAAG
Source organism: Monosporozyma siamensis (assembly GCA_003708905.3). Classification (NCBI taxonomy): domain Eukaryota; kingdom Fungi; phylum Ascomycota; class Saccharomycetes; order Saccharomycetales; family Saccharomycetaceae; genus Monosporozyma; species Monosporozyma siamensis. Next base: position 5,603 of record PPOL03000095.1, read on the forward strand.
TAATCGTTAGTAGAAGAATATTCACAGAAACTACATTTATCTGTAGCATTTGCATCAGTTAAATACCCTGTACCTGCCATTTCTAAGAATGGCTTCATATATTCACCACAAGTCATACCATCTGCTGGAGTAAATTGTAAGTATTCATTTTTACTACAGGTGATTGGAGCATTGGCAACACCAATAGCCAGTAGACCTTCAACTAGATAAGTAAGGGGAGATACCCTGTACATGAACAACCAAAAACGTACAAGTTGTTCCTTTTGCACCATGACACCACAGAAGGATAAAGCCATGGTAAAGGCCAAGGAAGCTAAGTTAGCAGCATTGGCAGCTACTTCATTGAAGGAAACACATAATAGACCCATAGAACCAACATATACGAAGAAAGCAATTGAGAATAACCAGAATAAAGCACCTCTCTCATGTAATTGATCAGCATAGGATGCATTAGAATAGAAACCGACTGGATAGTAATAGATGAAAAAGGCAATAGTACCAGCAAGGATATTCCATGGAACTTCAGCTAAAATTTGGGCAACAATAAATGATTTCCATGAAAAGGTTCTAGATGGACGTTCTCTAGCTTCATATAAATCTCTTTGTTGAACAAAGTTTGGTAAATATTGTTGTAATAATGGATTAAATATACAGACAAACATGAAAATGGATAACATTTGATTTTGTAAACCTTGCATAGATCTATCAGCTTTGAAGAAAGTAAAACCAATAAACAGTTCATCAATCACAGTTAAGAAGAACTTGGACCATAAATATTCAGGAGATCTCCAATATTGTTGGAATAAACGGTAAGTAACCAATTTAGTTTGATGTAAAATGTCAGTAGCAAATTCAGATAAAACCTCACCATCATCAGTATGTTTACCAGGTAATTCTTTTTCCATACGATCTAATTCAGCATGAACAGCCTTGAATTCTTCGGAATTTCTCCAGACATCATGATAATCTTGGTTTGCATGAGAACCAGGAGCAGCACCAACAACCTCTAACATCCATTCAGCAGGGTTAGCATCTCGAGGACACTTGTGGGAACCATGACTTTCGAAATAATCAATTAATGTTTTACAGCCTTCACCTAAATCACCAAAGTAGACAGTCTTACCACCCTTTTGTAAAAATAATAAACGATCGAATTCTTGCATTAAGATAGCAGATGGTTGATGGATAGTACACAAGATAGCTTGACCATGATTGGCTAACTTTCTCATCAATTGACAAATAGACCAAGCAGTTTGAGAATCTAAACCAGAAGTAGGTTCATCTAAAAAGACCAATAATTTGGGTTTAGCAGCCAGTTCAACACCAATGGTTAATCTCTTTCTTTGTTCAACATTTAAACCTTCACCAGCAACACCAACAACAGCATCCGCATACTTTTCCATTTCTAAAATCTTAATAATTTCTTCAACATAAGCATCCTTTTCCGAAACAGAAACCTCCTTTGGTTGACGTAAGTAAGCTGAAAATCTTAAAGATTCTCTGACAGTAGAGGTTCTTAAATGTAAATCTTGTTGTTGACAATAACCAATAGATCTTGGAAAAGATTCATTTCTTGGAACACCATCGACTAAAACATCACCAGTAATAACACCCATAGTTACTCTTTCAGCTAAACAATCCAATAAAGTAGTCTTACCAGCACCAGAAGAACCCATTAAAGCAGTTAAGGTACCAGGTTTGACCCAACCATCAACATTGTTAAGGATACGTCTGGTTTCATCCTTAATCTTAACATCATAACATAGGTTTCTCCAGTGGAAAATAGCCTCAGATTTGGATAAACCAATTTCATCATCATCACCATCAATTTGAGAATCTTCAGAATCTTCTAACATTTTTTGATCAGTAACAGAGGAATCAATATTCTTTTCAATATCATCAGTAGTATGTTCACCACCTTTGATCTTACCTTCCTTCTTCCATTTTCTAATAACACTTGAAGGGAAAACTAAGATTTCACCCTTTTGTTTAGCACCTTCATTAAATTCACAGATAAATAAATAAACCCAGAAGAAGAAAACAGCAAAAGCCATACCAACACCAAACCCTCTCCACTTGTGTTTATGTTCATAATCATAACTGGATTTGATAAAGTCATCACCTAAAACATAATCTTGACCAGGAACAGCACCACGAGTAGAACAAATTCTATCAGTACCAGTAACATTGACATAGGCGGGTCCATATGGAATATATAGAGAACAGTCATATTTGACATTGTGGAATTCATTAATCATTAAAGATTCGAATAGATAGGATAACGGATTGATGTACCAAATCCAAATAGACCAACCTAACATTTTAGTTCTTGGAATAGCAAAACCGGTAAACATAGACATGGCTAACAATAAGATAGAGGCGGGAACCATAGCTTCAGATAAAGTCTTGGTAACAGAACCGACAGTTCTAAACATATGAGACATGGCAAAGACAGCAACAATATTAATTAAAAGGTAAAAGAAGAAAACACCACCATTCCTCCTGAAGTCAACTAAGAAATAAAAGATAATATTGAAACAGACAGCAACGGCAGCTTTAACTGGAATTTCGGAAAGAATGGATGCAAATGCATCTGCACTAGGATGGTATAAAGAATATGTTTTATGTTTTTCAGTAATTGGTCTGGCTTCATAAAGAGAGAAAATTTCCAACAGACATGAGAAAGCATTGAATAAAATGGCAAAGAACATAGCAGCACCACGGAAATAGAAGGAGTTTGTACCACCTTGTTTCATAATTTTGTAGAACATAGAACCTAAAATAAAAGCCATCGCAGAATTACCGAACACCATAAATAGAGGAACACCTGAATTGTTTTTCATTCTCCAGAAGTTTCTTGTTAATAAATATTTAACTTGTAAACCGTAACTGACAGTGTATGGCGAACTTGGTCTGGCTCTTTTTGATTGTTTAGCAACATGAGCTTCTTTAATAGTGTTACGAGCATTGTCGTCGTGACTGGCTAATCTTTCGTTAACTTCTTGTAACAATTGTTTGTAATCAGGAGAATTAATCCAATAATCATACATATCCTTAGGAGTTTGTGGAACTGGAATACCTTTCTTAATATATTCTGGGTTAATGATTCTTTCAGCAGGACTGGTGACAGCGGTTAAGAAGTCAGCAGTAGTTTGTCTATCAGGGGAAATGTAACCCATCTTTTCAAAATATTCTTTAGCTTTATGTGCTGAGCCATGGTAAATTTGATAACCACCATCTAAGACACAAACTTTATCAAATAAATCATAAGCATCTTGAGAACATTGGTAAATAGCAACAGTAGCAGCAGCATCAGTAATAGTAGCTTGAGTCTTTAAAGCACGGATAAATTCTAAAGCAGTGGCAGAATCTAAACCTCTAGTAGCATTATCCCAACATTGGAACTTGGAACCACAAATAGCAACTTCAGCAATGGAAACACGCTTTCTTTCACCACCAGAGACACCTCTAACTAAATCGTTACCAACCTTTGTATTTCTTGTATGTGAAAGACCATAAGTAGCCATAAACACTTCTGTAACATGTCTAGCCCAAGCATCTCTATCAACACCTGGAATTCTATTTTGTGGAGTCTTTAATCTAGCAACGGTGTATAAAGTTTGAAAGACAGTTAAGTGTGGTAAATGAATATCAGCTTCAGCATTGTAAACAACTTCACCACGGTAGTGTTTCTTAATATCCTTTGGTGATAGACCACTATATGAAATAACAGAATCTTTACCAACATTGAAACCATGTGTATTAGAAGAAATAGATTTTAAAAATGTGGTACAACCAGAACCTGGTCTACCTAAGACGACCATTAATTCACCTGGATCTAAATAACCATCCATTGGTTTTAAAATTTGGAATAAATCTTCTTCCTTTGGTGGACTAACCATACCATGAGCGGTACTTAAAATCTTTTTTGGCATATTAAGGACAGTGGTTTGATAAGCAACATCAGAAGACTCACCGGCTGCGGTTAAACCCTTCCAAACACACCCTAGAGAATATGGTTTGAAATACTCTGGATCAGCTGTAGCTAGCTTAGACATATTTTTAACCCAGGCAACAGATGAAAAGGTATCGGAAGTTGGATCTAATGCTGGATTATAATCTGGTTTATCTACGGTAGAAAACACTGGATTTATACCCTCCATAGTGGAGTATAATGAGTGATTATCATCTATTGTACCATGATTACTTTGACTTGTGATTGTTCTAGCTAAATCTCTAACTTTATCCTCGGCATCTCTATCAAAACCTTGATAAGGATGTTCTGAAGAGTCAGCTGAACTACTTGCGCTAGAAACAGACGCACTATATGTATTGTCCTTCATATCTGACCTAAGGGACATACTTAGTTAAAAATTAATTAAAAAGATGAAATTATAACTCGAAGAAAGAAAAATGTAAAGTCTTTGAAAAAATAAAAAGTAGATGTTTTGAATAGTTTTAATAAAGACCCTCTTGTTTATATATTTGAAATTTTAATCTCTTATGAAATCCCCCAGAACAATAAAAGTTTTCAGTAGGAAAAAAGAAAAAGCGGAAAAAAACAATTATTATAACAATAGAATTGAAGATTGTCTATAAAGTAATAGCAAAAGGTACTTCAATAAGTCTTTGTTTTGATTTCTTTTTTTTTGGGTAAAAGAAGGGAAAGGGGAATATTACGAAATTCTAATTGGCAAGATATTAACTTTTAAAAGTTTCAGTTATCTATATATATATGAACTTAAACAAGATCTGAATTTTTCCGTCAGTAAACTTATATCATGGCAACTCGGTATTCTGAGACTACCGAGAACTGTTTTGATATCCGTGAGATCCGTGGATGAATCACAAAGTGGGGCCTTCGTCTACTTTATTATTTAGCATATCCTAAGTTTTTTCTTTTTATTCGCCGTTAACAATAGGAAGTGTTCCGCGGAATCCCTGACAAAATACGAAAAAACAACATGGAAATGCCCTGATATATTTGTCTAGAAGTAAAAAAACCAAGATTTTCTTATTTTCTATTCATTCCGCGGAATATTTCTCCATAGAGGTTTTTTAACGACTTACCCAATAAATTCTAATTTCTGGGGGGACTCGAGGGGTTCCGTGGACTTGAAAGATTTTTTGTAGCAAGGGAAGTCCTGCCTAATAATTGTTTTCTTTCCAGACTTTTTAGTTCTAGCTGGAGATTTTCACAGTATTTGTCTTCCTAAACTTTTTTTAACGTGATGGGGAACCGCCACCAAACGAAGTAATCACAGAGCGTAATCAAGGAAGGTGTCCGTGGAAAGAAAAAAGGTCTTATTCCACGGGAGAGCCTTCCGTGGAGTTTCGGAACTGCACGTTGTCCTTAATAATCGTGTTGTCTTACTAAGTTCAGTAACAAGCTATCTTTTACAACGGTAAAACCCTTTGGTTGGGTATTACAGTTATTTTATGAGAGATAGCAATTACTTGGCAAGGCCTGATAGGTAAGGTGTCAAGATAGAGAAAAAGCAACACTCATTTTTATGACGTTATCAATTAGTTCTCAATTACATTGTTTTTCTCTAGGTGGGGCAATGCTAACACTTTCTAAATAAAAGTGCACTGCTATTTTTATAAAATTGTATGTATACAGTATACATACAATTTATACATTGTATACTCCTTTTATATAGCTCACGCTTGTGAAAGCACTCTCTTACCCTTATAATTTTGGAACTTCATTCTATTTTACAAAAGGCGGCTTGTATGAAAACAAAGTGAAATATGTTTAGGTAGCTCTTGTTATTTCTGCTAGAATTAATTCAGGTATATATTCTATTACAGAATTCCTTTCCAAATAAGATGGTTAGTATAGATTTCTTTCCACCCTGTCATTAAGTTCCTTATTTTTTTTATTATATGACCTTCTCTTACCTTAACTAACACTTAATCCTTAGCCGAACATCTTATTATAATTTTGACACATTTTCCTTTGGCGTTAAGCACCACTTAGACACTCAGCACTTCCCTCAGAAGTATCATGTTCAATTATTTTTTTAAACTTTTTCTCCTCACTCTTCAACTATTACTAAGTAAATAGTGGTTTACTCAAAGCTTGCAAGCAAGATTTAGCTATTGGAAAGTGCCATAAAAAGGTACTAAGATTGGGCCTATTTACTAACAAATAATTATGAGAACCATCCCGCGGAATCACATTAAAACTCGAAAAAGTGACATATTGAACATTATAATACCCAAAGTGGCGTTCACTTTATTTTAAGAAAAAAGACCGGTATTGTATTTTTTTATTTTGGATTAATTGTTTTCTAATTAATAAGTTCCTAACTCTATTGTAATTTATAAACTGGGACAGGAAAAATTGATACTTAATATTTTCCGCGGATTCCAATTTTTTCTTTTACATTTCTTTTTTCCCATACTAAAGAGATTTTAGTTCTTCTCAGTTTAATATTTCTCCTTTCCGCGGAAAGAGGTACTTATTTGAGATTCTTGAAATGACAGAAAAGCTGTCAAAAACATAAGGATAAACTTAATCATTATACTGTCAAAAAAGGTCCTCAAATATATATTGGTAAAAGTATTTTTATACTTACATTATTACAGCCAAAGAAAAATTTTCTTCTAGTAAAGTAAGCAGCGTGTCGTATTGCTAAGTGATGTAGTTATAATTTTTTAGCAAAACCATATTAAAGTTAACAGAAGTAAAGCTATCCGATTCTTGTAGAATAATCGTGTTATTAGGTTTCTTAAGAAGAGTGTAGATGATTAACTGTTAAGAACAAACTGAATTAGGATTGTTTTCGACAAGGGTATCATTCATTTAAATGAAACCAACTTAAATTAAATATATAAAGTCCTTCTGAATTATAACAAAAGAAAGTTTAGTGTTTACAAGTTTGGTTGAATGAGTAGTTTTCATATATTAAAATATTTTTGCATAGAAAAAGGCCAGGAAGATATTTTCGTGCAAGTTTCGAATTAAATCAGAGGAAACTCTGTTAATAATCCCGTTTCTAATATTTCTTATTCTTTTGACAAAATGTCTAGAGTATATATGCATAATATAGAAAGGATCTCTAAGGAAGCTTTTTTTGAAATGTGTAAAGCCTCTCCCGTGTTAGAAATACTCTTTTTTAAAAATATTAAAATTTATTATTTTGTTCAAACTTTTAAATAAATAACTTTCATTTTTGGGAAACAAGGACCAAACCTACCTTCTCAAATAAACAATTTTATGATATCATACCAGTGGTACAAAAAGGTGAGAGAAGACTTTTTTGAAAGAATCAAATAAAATAATCTACAATAAATAAACAAAAAATTTATAAAGTAAACGTAAAATAGTTATATATTTTTTGCTGAAGAAATAAAATAATCAATGGTTGTAACAGAAAGGTTATAAGCAAAAATATATTCTATAGAAAGGTTATTGCCATGTTTGAGAATCCTCTTAAATTCAATTTGGAGGGTACTCTCTAATCCTACCACTAAAAACCTTCAAAAGAAAGGTCATTTTCCTTTGCCAGCGGTAAATGTATTTACTAGGTAGTTTCTAATACATATCCCAATATATTTAGTAGCTTTCGGTTAGGAAAAATTGCTATCTGAATGTTTGAGCGCTCGATCTGACATTTGTAGTTCAACGACATCTATTGTTTTTTTATTCTTCATTAAAGGGATAATTTCAAAGTGAAAAAGTGATATGTTTGAAAATTATCTATCTTTAAAGTGTAATCTATTAAACTATGCCCCAACATCTTATAGACAAGATATTAAGAAGTTAAAGAGGTTTGATATATAGTTTCCTCCACATATAACCCAGAACCATGCTTTCTGTTTTATCACGAACAATCCAATTTATATTTGGTGCATTGTTACCCCTACAAATAACGTTTGAAGTTATTCATCTATCAAGGGAATGGCCATTCCCCATGTTAAAGACTGCATCGTTTACTTTACAACAACAGAGGGAGAAAGTATCACTACAAATGTTACTACTAAAATACTGGGCAATGTATGGGTTAGTATATTTGATATTACCCAAATCCCCATTCTATTTTATATTTAAATTTGGCCCATTCGATCACGTACTATTGACGGTGTTACAACTGATAAGTCTAAGTGAAATATTGAGACAATTTATTAAATTCATTGAAGAACAAGACAAAATTATTGCCCTTTTACAAAATTTGGATGATTCCTCCAAGACTAAATTTGAAATATTATCAAGAATCATATTCACCACCATTAATTTAAACAATAAAGATTATATTGGCACTAGTTTCTTATTTGGAGATTATTCTAAACTACTAATAATCTATACAAGGACATTATTATTGCCACAGACTGACTATATTAATATTGGGTTTGATTATTTAGTGCACGGAATCACCATGGTTAAACAATTCCTTCAACGGGAACAGGCAAAATATAATCATGAGTATACCTTCAAAAAGTCTTCCAAAGAAAGTAAGCCAGCTGAAGATGAGGATGGAGAACCTAAAAGCAGAACGGATGACAGTTCAGCTTCCACACCTGGTGGAACTGCATATGATAGTGTCAACAGATTTTGGACAGCATTCAAAAGTGAATATAGTAAAGCAAGTACAACTCCCCAAGGAAAGACAGGGAGTTTCTCTTCAGGCATGGAAACAAATGAATCATCTACGCCTAGTGATAGAAAGAACCCTAGTCCCGACGATTATGAAATTATTGACAATGAATTGGACTGAAAAAACTAAAATATTTTTCTCTTAAGAAAGGACATACCTGTTACTTACCCATATTATCCAAACCATGTAATTCTGTTTCCCAGTTTAATACATGTATGTAACCATTTATGCAGTTGTAATATGTTATGTAATGACATTCAAACAGATCAAACTCTTTGAGCAGCTCCGTCTATAACGATTTTTCAGTCACGTTACCCCGTTGACAAAAAATTTTGATGAATTTTGAAATTTACATCAAAATAAAAGATATAATTACATAACACAGTAAAGAATCATTATCGAAAGTACTAAAAGGACGGAAGCTAAGTTACCTTCATCTTTTGTTACTTGGTGTGGGGGGAAATAGTTTTAATAAAAATTACCTGTTCTTTATTATTCTCAGGTTTCAGAAGCTTATTAGGATCTAATTAGTTCTCCATTATTTCTAAAATTATTTATTTTCACTTCGTTTACTACAGTTTCATTTGAGATTACTATTTTTGAGATTTTATTGATAGAAATATTTGATATATCCATCCAAGTCCTACCCAAAAATGTCCAAAGAAGAATATTATGATGATGATGACGAATACGGATTTGAAGATGAAAATGCTCCAATTACTGCAGAAGATTCATGGGCCGTTATCTCTTCTTTCTTTCGTGAGAAGGGTTTAGTGTCCCAACAACTGGATTCCTTTAACCAGTTTGTAGACTATACGTTACAAGATATTATCTCTGAGGATTCCACAATGATTTTAGAACAACTAGCTCAACATACTACTGAATCTGATAATATAAGTAGAAAATATGAAATTAGTTTTGGTAAAATTTACGTTACTAAACCTATGGTAAATGAATCTGATGGTGTCACCCATGCTTTATATCCACAAGAAGCTCGTTTACGTAATTTGACATATTCTTCTGGTTTATTTGTTGATGTTAGGAAAAGAACGTATGAAGCAGTTGATGTGCCAGGGAGAGATTTAAACTATCAACTTATTGCTGAAGAATCTGAAGAAGATAGTGAAAGTGGTAAAGTTTTTATTGGTAGACTTCCCATCATGTTAAGATCCAAGAATTGTTATTTAAGTGATGCTACCGAATCTGATTTATACAAATTGAAAGAATGTCCTTTTGATATGGGTGGTTACTTTATTATTAATGGTTCCGAAAAAGTTTTAATTGCTCAAGAACGTTCTGCTGGTAATATTGTTCAAGTTTTCAAGAAGGCTGCCCCATCTCCAATTTCTCATGTCGCAGAGATTAGATCTGCTTTAGAAAAGGGTTCTAGATTTATCAGTCAGTTGCAAGTCAAACTTTATGGTCGTGAAGGTAGCTCTGCTCGTACTATTAAAGCTACTTTACCTTATATTAAACAAGATATCCCAATTGTTATTATCTTTAGAGCTTTAGGTATTATTCCAGACGGTGAAATCTTAGAACATATTTGTTATGATGTTAATGATTGGCAAATGTTAGAAATGTTAAAACCTTGTGTAGAAGATGGTTTTGTTATTCAAGATCGTGAAACTGCTTTAGATTTCATTGGTCGTCGTGGTACTGCATTAGGTATTAAGAAGGAAAAGAGAATCCAATACGCTAAAGATATTTTACAAAAGGAATTTTTGCCCCATATTACCCAGTTGGAAGGTTTTGAAAGTAGAAAAGCTTTCTTCCTTGGTTATATGATTAATAGATTATTGTTATGTGCCTTAGATCGTAAGGATCAAGATGATCGTGATCATTTCGGTAAGAAAAGATTAGATCTGGCCGGTCCATTATTAGGCCAATTGTTTAAGACATTATTCCGAAAATTAACCAAAGATATCTTCCGTTACATGCAAAGAACCGTGGAAGAAGCTAATGATTTTAACATGAAGTTAGCTATCAATGCTAAGACCATTACTTCTGGTTTGAAATATGCTCTTGCTACTGGTAACTGGGGTGAACAAAAGAAAGCCATGTCTTCCAGAGCGGGTGTTTCCCAAGTTTTAAACCGTTATACTTATTCATCTACTTTATCACATTTAAGAAGAACTAATACTCCAATTGGTCGTGATGGTAAATTGGCAAAACCACGTCAATTACATAATACCCATTGGGGTTTGGTTTGTCCTGCTGAAACTCCAGAAGGTCAAGCTTGTGGTTTGGTTAAGAATTTATCATTAATGTCTTGTATTTCTGTCGGTACTGATCCAATGCCAATTATTACTTTCTTGAGTGAATGGGGTATGGAACCATTAGAAGATTATGTGCCACATCAATCTCCAGATGCTACTAGAGTTTTTGTTAATGGTGTCTGGCATGGTGTTCACAGAAACCCAGCTAGATTAATGGAAACTTTAAGGACATTAAGAAGAAAGGGTGATATCAACCCTGAAGTTTCCATGATTAGAGATATCCGTGAAAAAGAATTAAAGATTTTCACCGATGCTGGTAGAGTCTACAGACCATTGTTTATTGTTGAAAACGATGAAGCTATTGGTCACAAGGAATTAAAGGTTAGAAAGGGCCATATTAATAAATTAATGCAAACTGAATACCAAGATATTGAAGGTGGTTTCGAAGATGCCCAAGAATATACATGGACTTCATTATTAAATGAAGGTTTGGTTGAATATATTGATGCTGAAGAAGAAGAAACCATTTTAATTGCTATGCAACCGGAAGATCTGGAACCACCATTAGAAGAAGAAGAAGCCGTAGATGATTTAGATCCTGCTAAGAGAATTAAAGCTGTTCAGCATGCTACCACATTCACCCATTGTGAAATTCATCCATCGATGATTTTAGGTGTTGCTGCTTCTATTATTCCTTTCCCAGATCATAACCAATCTCCACGTAATACTTATCAATCTGCTATGGGTAAGCAAGCTATGGGTGTTTTCCTAACAAATTATAATGTTCGTATGGATACAATGGCTAATATCTTATACTATCCCCAAAAACCACTAGGTACTACCAGATCAATGGAATATTTGAAGTTCAGAGAACTTCCGGCAGGTCAAAATGCTATTGTTGCCATTGCTTGTTATTCTGGCTACAACCAAGAAGATTCTATGATTATGAATCAATCCTCCATTGATAGAGGTTTATTCAGATCTTTATTCTTTAGATCATACATGGATCAAGAAAAGAAATATGGTATGTCTATAACAGAAACCTTTGAAAAACCACAACGTACAAATACCTTAAGAATGAAGCATGGTACATACGACAAATTGGATGACGATGGTCTTATTGCCCCAGGTGTTAGAGTTTCAGGTGAAGATATAATTATTGGTAAGACAACCCCAATCTCTCCAGACGAAGAGGAATTAGGTCAGAGAACAGCTTATCACTCCAAGCGTGATGCTTCTACTCCACTGAGAAGTACTGAAAATGGTATTATTGATCAAGTTTTAGTTACAACAAATCAAGATGGGTTGAAATTCGTAAAAGTTCGTGTTAGAACTACCAAGGTTCCACAAATTGGTGATAAATTTGCCTCCCGTCACGGTCAAAAGGGTACTATTGGTATCACCTATCGTAGAGAAGATATGCCATTTACTTCTGAAGGTATCGTTCCCGACTTAATTATTAATCCACATGCCATTCCATCTCGTATGACAGTTGCACATTTAATTGAATGTTTGTTAAGTAAAGTTGCTGCCTTATCTGGTAATGAAGGTGATGCATCTCCATTTACTGATATTACAGTCGAAGGTATTTCTAAGTTATTACGTGAGCATGGTTACCATTCTCGTGGGTTTGAAGTTATGTATAACGGTCATACAGGTAAGAAATTAATGGCCCAAATTTTCTTTGGTCCAACTTACTATCAACGTTTAAGACATATGGTCGATGATAAGATCCATGCGAGAGCACGTGGTCCAATGCAAGTGTTAACAAGACAACCTGTGGAAGGTAGATCAAGAGATGGTGGTTTAAGATTCGGGGAAATGGAACGTGATTGTATGATTGCCCATGGTGCTGCTGCATTTTTAAAGGAAAGATTAATGGAAGCCTCAGATGCATTCAGAGTGCATATTTGTGGTAACTGTGGTCTAATGTCTGTTATTGCAAAATTAAGTCATAATCAATTCGAATGTAAAGGTTGTGATAACAAAATTGATATCTATCAAATTCATATTCCATACGCTGCGAAGTTGTTATTCCAAGAATTAATGGCAATGAATATTACTCCACGTTTATATACTGATCGTTCAAGAGATTTCTGAATGACATAGTCTTATTTCCAAATGTAGTAATATAATGATGAGTCCCTAAAGATAATTAAGAATATATACAATTAATAAACGTTTACAAACATCAAGTATATATACATAGATATCTAGATGCTATAGATATATCTAACTTAAAAAAAAAATAATGTATTATAGGTTAATAATGAATTGGAATTATTTAATATGTACACATGAATATAGAATTTTTGCTGAGGTTCAAGTTGATTTGATGGTTTTGGGGCTATATCACAGGAGATCATTCACGTCATTGTTTGGCTTTTAAGATGTTGTTTCTTAATTTGCTCCAGTTTTTGAGCCACTTGAGGCTGTTGACTGGCAAATGCAAGTATATTCTCTTTGTATGGATTCTTTTCATCATCAAAAACTTTTAATCTCTCTAATCTTACTTTTCTTAATCTATTCTTTGGTAACATCCCACTCACAGCCCTTCTTAACAACTCACCATAACCCTTTCTTTCAGCAATTACATTCATCGGGGTCAATCTAAGAGTACCTGGCCTCCCTGTGTGTGACCAGTATTTTCGTTGCTCAAATTTCTTACCGGTAATCTTTAGATTTCGACAATTCGTAACCACCACATAATCCCCACAATCTTGCGTTGGATGGTAGATAGGTTTATGCTTACCAATTAATGTTGTAGCAATTTCAGTAGCCAACCTACCTAGCGTTCTCCCATCCTTTGACACGTCTACATGATGCCACAAGCGGGCAAAGGATAATCCAGTATGTCCAATCTTCTGAGACATCTTTTATGACTTTCTGTTCCTTCTTTATTCGGGAACAACACTGGTTTCTTCAATATATTTCAATGATCTCACCCAGTTACTAGGTTTAATTTCACGTTCTTACCTTTCTAAATCTTATTCAAGACTGAAAGTATTCTATTTTAATGTAGTGTACAAAGTTGGACTTCGCATTATTTTTTCCTTATTTCTAAGTCATCAAAAAATCAAAGGTACACAGAAATAGACAAAGTATCTAGAGAAAGAGAATTCCATTAATGAATATAAGTCTCACTTAGTGCTCTCTCTTGAAATCATGTTACAAGGATTTAATATATATTTACTTAGTTGGTCACAATCTAAAATTGAATGCTGGGTGTATTATTTCTATATCCATATATTCTATTATACAATTAGGACATTTCTACATCACTGTAGCCCTCTTCAGCCTCTTCTACATCGGATTCAGCAGCTGCTATGTTGTTATTGTTCTTTTGTTGATTCTCAACAGCTGTTTCCTCTTGCTCTTCTTCACTATCATCACCGGAATATTCACCATCTTCGGATTCACCCTCTTCACCATCTTCTATAAGACCTGCATCATCTAGTTCTTCATTATACTCGACATCATCTTCAGCTTGAACGTTTATATCAAATTCTTCTTCATCGTCACTGTATAACGCATCATCTGTTGTGCTGTTTATGCTTAACCTATTTAAGGTAATATCTAATCTTGTTTCCAATGCTAAAAGTCTGTTTAATGAATTTCCTCTAGTCCTTAAAGTTGAATGTAACGATGAAAGTGTCTTTAGTAAGTTTGGAACAGATACAAGGTAACCACCATGAACAATTAAACACCATTTAATCCACACATTTAACGCACCTTGTCTATGAGTTTGTCTAGCAATTCTTTCAGCCAATCTCTCTAATAATATCACTGATAAATTTGGTCTTAATCTCATTATAGTATCTCTAATAATTCTTTCATCACGATTATTTAAAACATTTTCTAATAATGAATGATCATTAGATTGTAAAGCTTGGGACAAAATCACAGTAACGGTACCTGCTATTGGCCCTTTCTTCTTTGATTTTTTACCTGAATCACCACCAGAAATAGCCATTACTTTATCAGCTAAAGATTCAAAAGCGGTATCATCAGTTTCATTTAATCTTTCATTTTCAGTTGTTTCTTGCTCCAAATCCTTAATTAAGTCTTCAATATGTTTGAAATTATCACCAGCTGTAACACTAATGTTACCTTCTCTATATGTAACCACAGACGCAACATCTTGTCCGTGCAAGGAACGATCTTTGGACTTGTTAACGGTTTCAGTGGAAATATCTAAAGAGATGACGTTATCAATTTCAGCCCATTGTTTCCAAGCAAATTGATGGAAGAATGGAATAGTAGCATTTTGTAAATACATGACATTCAATATATCATCCTTGATGAAAATATCAATAACTGGAACTTGGATTTGAGTCTTTTCATTTTGTAATAATTTTAATCTTCTTGAAGCTTGTTTAGATTTCATAGCTCTTCTCTTCTTTGTGTTATTAATCAATGGATCTTCAAATAATTCAACATTACCATCTTCAGTAATAATAGCAATACTACTATCATTATGATTCGACATTTTAACAATATTAGATTGAGCAACAAGGACAGACTTGGTAGAACCTTTATCTAAATCATAAACATTTAAAAATCTATCATTTTGAGCACCAGAAATGAAACATTCACTGTTTAATGGTTTCAAAATAGTAACTGGGGAGACATGACCTGGGTAAGTCATTGTACAAGTCTTTGTAGCAATATCTATAAGGAAAATTTGATGCGATGCTAATAGTAATTTCTCATTTGAAAGGACAACAATTTTGTTAAGTTGAACACACTCATCCAACTTAAATGTAGTTACTAATTGGAAGTCAGTTAAGTCGAATTGATAAATAAAATCATTAGAATCGATACTCCAAAGTTGTTTATTGTCAAAGATAAATAAATCTTTAATTTCATAAGAATTTCCAGTGTTAATCTTAATAATAACCTCATTAGCTAAAGGAGAATATAACCAGATTTCACCGTTATTCAATGCAATAAAAACACATAATGTCTCGTTACTAGATAAAAATGACCACTGTAAGCTGGTCACTCTTAAGTTTGAGCTGTCAAGTAATAATGAATTTTCATTTAAAAGTGAATCATTTTGAGTCTTGGCCGCGGGTTCCACAGAAATTCTTTGCTTATCTAAAGCAGTGCTTACGTAGCAAAGATATTGGCCTTTTGGATCGTAGCTGGATAACACAACTGGGGAAACTGCAGCTGCAAGTGACATGTTAATCTTTTTCTTTTATTTCTTTTTTGCCTCCTAAAATCCTATCCGCCAAACTCTAGATTAATTAACCCTAATAATGTCAGCAATATATGATAATACAACGATGACAATTCGTTTTCTAGATGGAATTTAGAAGCTATTATTTTGGCTAGCAATTTTAAAGATTTCTATATATTTAAAAGTTGTTTAAAGCTCATCGCAAAAAATTTTCCAAATTTCCGTTCCACGTGATTTTTCACTTTTCAATTTAAAGATCAAGAAGATGTCGAACAGCGCTAGAATGTGCACTGTTTGAGGACAACTTGAAAGTGACTTTTAAGAAGGATATGAAGGTGAATTTTTGAATAAGTGATAAGGTTTTTAAGTAGTGAATGAAAATAACAACAACAAGATAGAAATCCTTTCAAATGGATGGTAATTTTTCAATTAGCTTGAAGAAACGAGGTAAGGGAAAGAAGAAGAAGACTGTTAATGTATTTGGTAATGATGATGAAGGAAATATCACTAACCAACAGTCTTTAGAAGCACTTGCTTCTAAGAAAAGGAAAATACGGCTTACGGAGTTGGGTGCAGAAGATCTAATACCCAGTAAAAACGAGGAAGGATCTAAAGAACTAGAACTGGTTATTGAGATGAACGATAATTCGTCAGATGGGCAACAACCCACACAGGAGATGACTTCCTTGGAAGAATATGAGAAAATACCTATAGATTTGTTTGGTGAAGCGTTACTGAGAGGGATGGGTTGGAATGGAGATCCTGACGAGAAGAAAAAGAATAAAAGTGATGAGGATGTTAAGAAAGACATGTTAAAATCAAAACATCCTGATAATTTGGGTATTGGTGCCACTGGATTAGACTTAAATTTTGACACAGATTCCTTTTTACCTATTAAGAAGGTTAAAATAACATCGTCAAGTTCGTCCGCTGGAAATAATGAAAGAGAAGGAGAAAAAGTGAATGTAACTAGTAATAAGAGTATAAATAGTCGATGATTCCCATAATATCTCTTTCTTTAGCTAAGATATCCGTTCCATTTTGTCTAAGACTTTTGTCCGACTAACCTAGAAATTGAAACAAGGACTAGATAAAAATCAGTAATAGTGTAATGAATATATTATAGATAAAAAGTAGTAAATACATACTACATATGTTTGTATAAAATTTAAAACTTTGTATGGTGTTTTTACTCTTACAATTTATACAGGTGATGCAAATCCAAATAACAGTAATTGCGAGGCAAGTCCATTCCCCCATTTCTTTAACCATTCGTCTTTATTTTTATATTCCCATTCTTCCACAATTTTGAGAAGATCAACATAAAGTTCCATGCTTAATTGATCATAGATACCAGTTTCTTGAAATAATATCCTATTTTCTAAAGACTTAACATTTTTCACTAATCTAGCCCTTAAAGCTAATTCATTGTTCTTTGGGATGGAAGAATTTAAGTAATAATTTTCTGTCTTTTCTAATGTATCTAAATTCTCTGTGGTGGTATCGTCCGTGTTATTTTCGCCAACATTGGGAGTAGTGGAAATTTCATGATAAGGTTTTTTATTTGGATTAGATTTGGTTCTGACAGTATTTATATCAGGGTACGATTTCCTTCTTCTGATAGAAATTTCGGGTGAATCACGGAACAAGATCGTATGTGCAGTAATCTTATCATCTCCATCGTTTGACATATTTTGAAACTGACTTAATGCTCTTTGTAAATTGACATATGAGACAATTGGTTTTAGTTCATTTAGACTGACAATATTTTCTCCCGTTGATAATTTTGGTGGGTCCGCAGGAAGAATTGCCTTCAAATCTTTAAATACAAATTTTAGATCAATAACAATATATTTTTCTTCTTCAGTATCACGCATATTTCCCACTAGTTCATTACTATCTTCTTCAAATGGTAACATAATATCAGCAACAATATCAACGTGACCACCTTGTAACCAGTTAAATGATTTGGTTTGATAAAGGCCTAAATCTTTAATATCAATTGAATTTAGTCTTAATCTTGTTATTCTTTTCCACGTCCCAATATCATTTTCGATATTATTACTAGAATAACCAATTTTTTGTTGTCTCTTATGGAATGTAAATAAAGAGTTATTTATGGATCCAGATATGACAGATGCATTAAGAAAATCTGTAATCATTTGATTAAATCTCAATTTGGGGATTTCTAAATTGAAAAGTGATATTTTATAAGTAATGGCGGGGCTTTTATCAGAGTAACTTTCTTTTACGGTTACATTAGAGTTTGAGATGGTAATATTATTCAGTTGATAATATGAATTAGAAAACCAATCAATTAATAATTTCTCCTTATCTAATTTCTCACTCTCAGGAACCTTTGTATTAGTATTGCTGGTGGATAGGGTATCTTGCTTGATTTCTTCTTCCTTGATAGAATACCTTGGAAATGTATAGACAATCTTAGTAGTACCATTCATCCCATGAATTTTCACATCATTAATTAATCCTCTTCCTGATATCCATTTTCTTAATGAAAGATTCATTTCAATTTGTTGAAATTTCAAGTCAAATGAGAAACAATCATCAGGTTGATCATCATTTGTTTTCAATTCGACGTTATTAAATCTAATTAATCCACTTTTCCATTCAGGAATCAAAGCATCTTGAAATTTAACATCAATATTATCAATAAAATAATTCAGTAATTTACCAATTGTTTCTCCTACCAATTCTTTAGCAAATATCGTATTAATAGCCAATAATAGTAAAGAAACAAATGTTGTAGTCTTCAATATTACCCAGACAAGTTGAGAAAGGATTAACCATGAAAATAACGTCCCTAATTCATTTCTAGAAAATGGTCTTTCTTTATTCCTTATTAATATCCATTTTAAATTTGATTTGAGTCGTTCATACAAAGTTTGTTTCCCCTTTGGAGATGTCTTACCAGAACTACCTTCTTTTGGATTTAATGGAGAAAATGTTGGAATCGGTGATTTGGTTGGAGTAGTCACTGTATTGGGTGGTAATTTTTTATTAAATGATGTAGTAGAAGAATTAAATCTAAACTGTGTAGACAGCGGTAGTTTGCTTGTTAAAGGAGATGATGATATGTGTAGGACACTTTTAAAGTGAATACTTCGGCTAATGGGTGTATAAGGTAACCTTAAAGAAGTCTTACTACTTTGTCGAACTCGCAGAGGAGTGGAATAAGATTTACACAGTGTTCTTATTATTGAATGAGCTGAATTTGGATTTATCCAAGAGACCGCACTCCTTGATCTAAACTTGGATAACATATCTACCCTCAGAAAAATGAGATATCACAACACCTCTTTTATATATTATTTATCCTTTAGTGGTAGGTTAATATCAAGCTTCAAAAAAGTATATTGTGTATTTTATTATTTGCATCATCTCATTTTATCTTTTTTGTTTCTTTAATTTTTTAATTTTTAATTTGATTGAATGGCATCACACTAATTAATCGGTAAAAAGAAGGAAGATGCAACAAAAAGAGTAACGGTTGGGCTCTCCTGTTAATTGCTGTTATCTTGTATCACACAAGTAACCTGGACATTTGTCAAGTAAAGTTTTAAAAAAAGATTTGGGGCGAGCTGGGAATTGAACCCAGGGCCTCTCGCATGCTTGGAAACCCAAAGCGAGAATCATACCACTAGACCACACGCCCGTTAATTTCATGAAAAAAAGAAAACCGTCATATACTACTTAAATTATTAAATTTAATTATATCACTTATTCTAAAACTTCATAAAATATCTCTCAAGAAGTCTTTTGTAACTTTAACTATTTTATTTTTTAATTAACATTAACCACAATTATAATTAGTACAAGTTTTAAAGGGTAAAAAAGTTTTATATAAAGCAACAAATACTTTTTTTTAATTTTTCAACATTCAATAAAAAGATAAACCACTCTCCTGACTTCGCTGTAAGGGAGTCATTAAACATTGAATAAGAATCTAATTGCTGGAACTATCATAGATAGTTCATAATATCAGTGTATACTGAAAATACTTTTCACGTGACTTACGCACTTTATCAATTTCAACTTTTCCTAAAGAAGAAAAACTTATTCTTCTTTTAAGATTAGAAATAATGTCACAGCTATATTAAATGCTGTCTCTATATATATTATTATTTACCTTTAGCTATTACTTAATAGACCGACTGTAAGCATCTAATAATTTAATATGTCTCTTTCAGGTGAAAAACCTAAGAACTTTCAGCACTAATTTAGGAATATCTTTATTTTCTTTATTAGTCTTGGAAATTGTGGGAAAATTGCATACTAACAGTAAAAACAATTTAGGTAGGACTTCCAAATAAGTTGTATTTTTACAAACGAACAAAAAAACCAAATAGAAATCAGTTCAATAATCTAACCGTTTCTTATATTATTTTCTTTTAGACATCAATTTATTATCCTCATTTGAAGCGTGCATTACTAATACATTGGATCTCAACATTTGATTGAATATGCACTTTTATTCTTATTAAGAAATTTATTATAATATGCATAAAAATATATAATATATAATATATAATTCAAATCTATCATATATTTATTTTTGTTGTTGTTTTAATTGTTTTCTTCTTACTAACCAATCTACTAATTTCATATCAAATGGTAAAATAGCAGTATTAATTGCTACCCAAGCAATTAAAACACCATAATTTCTACCCATATGATGTTTTGAAATATCCATAAATATTACTCTAGTAATATCGACAAAATTATGTAATGGTAAGAAATAACCGTATCTATAAAAATCACTATTCAAAACAAATGGGAAAAAAGTTGATGCTAAATTAATAATGACAAACCCTAGGACCCAAAATCCCAAATATGGTGGATTTACTGCAAAAATGACACTTAATACATTTTCATTAATACCACCTACAGCCCACATAAATAACCATGTTGTCATCCAACAAACCATAAATCCACCACGACCAAATGCCCTGGTGAAATCTACTTGATACACAGCATGAACAGTACACCAAAATAGGGAAGAAATGAAATGTGTAATTAAAGATAGACCAATTCTATAATATATCTTATGTCTTCTTTTCACTAAACTTGTCACTTCACCATGTAATTTTGAATATGCAATAAATTGGAACACGGTGAAAATAAGGGCAAAAACACACGCAATTTGTGCCACGATGAATAAGATACGATCATAATAGGGACGATAATCTAAATATTCAAAATTGATATGACCAGCTTGTGGAACATTATTATAATTTGTTAAAGTGATATTATCAATAAATGATGGGATATATTCATAAGAATAATATGTTTGTAATTCTGTTTCTAAATCGGTCATAAATGGTAACATGAATCCATGGACATGAATTGGATCTCTTGCACTTTCATAGATCACTTGGAAATAATTAGTAGAATTAAATGGCATGGATGAAATATTACTCAATGAATTATATAAATCTTGTGTGACATTTGGTTTCACATTTAAAGCTAACCAATATTTTTCATCATATATCAATTTAATCATTCTATTATTAATTTCCTCTGTGGTCGAAAGATTATATTTTGCTTTGAACGTGGAAGTATTAAAAAAATGCCATGTCCCCGGTAATGTTGAGATTAATATTGGTAATGCCGCGACGAGGGGGGTAATTGTACCATTATACATTGAAACATCATCATCTTGTATTAATGCAATAATTTTCACTTTATGATAATAACTTGAAGTCTTATAAGTTGACCCCCAAATAATTACTAAAGCGGTAAAACAAAAAATGATAATAATTAAATTAATGAAAAGAAAATGAAAAAAAATTTTTTTCCTCTCCTTTCTCATATTTGGTGACCAAAAGATTGTCTCCTTTTTAGTTAAAGCTGGCATTATTGGTTCTTTATTATCTTTAGATGTTGTTGTTGTTGCTCTTCTAGTTAAATTTTGTTCATCACCACTAAATTCATTAATATCTTCTGCAGTACTAGTACTATCATCTTCATTTTTTTGTACTGTATTGTTGTTAAACCCTAAAGTCCCAATAGTCATTGCTTTAGTAAGGGGTTCATTTTCGTCAATTAACAAATAGTCATCCTCGTCTGTGTTGTTCTTATTATTATTAAAGGATTCTATATCTTCAACTGAAGAATTATCTTGTGACATTTATAAGGGGGAGGTGAGTCTTTACTGAATTAAACAAGGTAATAGAGTGAACCAGCGGAAGAGAAATAAAGTTAGTTATAACAATTCCCCCACTATGCCAAGTCAAAATCAGTAGATCTTTAAGATTATATATAATATATAATATTTTTTTCCCTGTTGAGCTAATTGAAAAGTCTCGGCATGTTTAAAATCTGTATACAGCGCGTAACCATTGGCAACAAGAGCCGGTGGCAACCAAACTCCGCGGAAATTACACAGTGCTCTTCGACAAATAAACCACACTGCGTTCGGTATTACATTTAATAACACTTTCAGTGACCTTCACTGTGTGTCCGTAACTTAACAGCGTTCGCTGTGGAAAAGTTAAAAGAGAGAAAATAGCAGCCTTATTTCCGCGGAGCTGGGCACAGGGCACGCGTCCCAAAACGGCAGCACTATTGTTTCCACTCCCAGATCAGCCGCTGCCTATTGTTCCCTCGAGGCTCTGGCGGCCCCCCTTATTTTTTTTTTGTTTTTGGTTTTTTTTTGTTCCGCGGTTTTGTGTCATTTTTTTCTTTTTTCTTTCTCGAGCTGTTCTAAAAGGGTCCTCTTTTATTCAGTGATATATTATATATATTATATATATACAGTTTGATCTCTTGACAGTGGATTTAGTACGCTCTGGTCTTACAACAGACTCAAACATAAACCAAGGTTTAATGAGTGAAAAGGTAAATAAAGATATTGCTAGTGTCACAGGGAGTAAATTGAGTCATGCTGCAGAAGCTCATAGTATTCATTCAAATATACCTACTATACAAAAAATTGACAGTGATGAATATCTTTTAAGAAATGAAAATGATGTATTAAATAATGTTATTACTGAGGGGAAAGATTATCGTAATAATAATCAAGAAAATTTGGCTAGGACAAATTCTACTAATCAATCCATTTATACTGATCTTTCCATCGATTCAAATATTACTACTGATGATGATAAACCTTATAGACCAAATGAAGAAGATTTGAAGAGTAATAATTCAAATGATAATGAAGACCCCTCATTGACTTTAAAGAGGCAGAAGACAAGATTATGGTCACCAAAGATGAAATTGGAGAGGAAAAAAATTTTAAAACATTTTATTCAAATTAATATCATTTATGCATTTTTCTGTTTTATTATATTGGTATTTGCTTGGGGGACTGTTTATAACACTTCAAGTCATTATAATAAGATTAAAATTTTAGCTGTTTTACAAGATGACGATATTACACTGGATTCACAATACAATATTTCACCAGTGACAAATATTTTACCTTCAATTATGAAACAGACTCCGGGGAATTGGCATATTTATAATCAATCACAATTTAAATTAAAATATAATTTGGATACATCGGAACAAATTAATGAAAAGATAATCAAACTGATATATGATGAAAAATATTGGGTCGCATTAAATGTTAAACCAAATGTAACAAATAATATTGTTAATTCCCTAATTGATACAGACCACACTGCATTCAACGCCACAGATTTTTTCCAAATTGTATATGAGTCAGGGAGAGATCCAGCTCATGTATTAACTTATATGGTTCCCTTAGTTACCGAGGTAGAAACTGAATTTAATCAATATTGTATGGATACTTATACTCCATCATTAATACAGAATATAACAAATGTCGACAATAATATCACTATTAATTGGAAAAATTTAGCTACGATGATGAATATGCAATTTGAAACAATAGATTATAGACCATTTTATGATAGAATATTATTATTATCAACACAAATTGGTGATGTCTTTGCTATCTTATTAACTATTTTCCAATTCTTAATTTATGGTGCTTTACATGGTCAAATTGCTCCTTTATTAAGACAAAGAAGTAGAATTTATTATAGAATTATTATTTCAATGTTAACTCATTTCTTTGCATCATTGTTTTGGTGTACTGTGTCTGCAATGTATCAAATTGATTTCACTAAACAATTTGGTCGTGCTGGATTTATTGTGTATTGGATGAGTACATGGATGTATATGTGGGCTTGTGGTAGTGCAAATGAAAATGTTATTAGTATCTTATTTGCTGTGTATCCACAATATTTAGGGTTTTGGATCTTAGGTTTTGTTCTTTGTAATTTAGTCACTGGTTTTTTCCCCATGGTATTAGATAATAATTTTTACAGAATTGGTTATATTTTCCCCATGAGAAATATGGTGGATATTAATAGATCAATCTTTTTTGGTGTTAATAGTAGTCCACAAAAATTTGGTAGATGTTATGGTGTTTTTACCGCATGGATTGTTATAAGTACTACTTTATTACCATTTGTAATGAAATGGTCAAAAAGATTAGCCATTTGGAAAGCTAAGAGGGATCAAAGAGAAGCAGAAAGAGAAGAAGAAAAGGCTAAAATATATAATCAAAAATTACAACAGAAACATTAGCATTGATTATTAACACATAATATATTATATATATATATATATATAAATAAAGCATTGCGATTTATACATAAATAAGAGAATATTCTATCATAAATTTCATTCAGATAACCAATCCAAGAATTCTGGGGCAAAATATGTAATAATTAATCTTGCACCAGCTCTTAAAAACCCTTGGTGTGATTCTATAGCAATTGTCTTTAAATCAACAACACCCTTTTCTGCTGCGGCATGTAACATTGCATATTCACCAGAAACATGATATGCACAAATTGGTAAATCTTTACAAATTTCACTTGAATCACGCATAATATCTAAATAAAAAGTTGATGGTTTCACAATAATACCATCTGCACCTTCATTCATATCTCTTTGAACAGCTCTTCTAGCTAAACCTCTGCCTGCATGTGGTAATTGATATCTTTTTCTGTCTCCAGAAGATGGTGATGAACATGCTGCATCACGGAAGGGTCCATAAAGATTAGCACTAAATTTTGCAGCATATGATAATACAAATGTCTTATGTGCTAATCCAGCATTAATTAACCCACGTTTAATTTCTTTGATTCTGCCATCAATCATATCACTTGGTGCAACACAATTTGCACCAGCTTTAACATAATTAACCGCCACTGCGGCAAGACGTGCTACACTTAATTCTCTATTGATTGTACCATCGTCATAAAGTACACCACAATGACCATGTGATGTATATTCACATAGACAAACATCACAAATTATATATAAATCTGGGAATGCCTCCTTTAACACTTTAATACCTTGAATAACGGGACCTTCTGGATCATCTGCTGCTGTCCCTACTGGATCTTTACTATTTGGTTTTAATGGGACACCAAATAAAATGACAGATCTGAGACCCTTTTCAATTAATGGACGTAAATAATCTACAATCTTATTAATACCAAATCTACTAATATTAGGTAATGAATCAATTGGAGTTGCATCATTTGGTTGATCAGAGATAAAAAGTGGGAAAATTAACATATTTTTATGTAATTGTCTTTCACTTTGCCATTCTCTTAATAATGGATGATTATATCCACCAGCTAAAATGGATGAAATTTGAGTCTCTTCAATATCTAAAAATTGAGCAGTATGCATTATAAAGAGTTAAAATTAATGGTGGTGGCGGTGGTGTGGTTCGGTTATGTCAAGATTTTCATAACAGAACATATTTGTTTAATATTTAACAATGCCCTTTTATACAAAAACTTTGACGTTATTAAATCGTTATTTGCTCAATAAGAGGAAAATTAATAATACGAAAGAACGACAAAGTCACGTGAGGGGTCATCTATACTGTGTATTCTTAATTCAACACAATTGGGAGCCTGTTTTAGCTGTATTTATCGATTGATGGTTTCTTTAACTAACAAGACTGCTCTCTTTCTTCCATACAATTGGGTGTGGGATTGTTATTCTCCTACACTCCACAGTAATAAAATTACATGTTATGTGAGGAATTGCAAGTTATTTCACTTGGAAAATTTTCGGTGTGTGAAAAAAAGTGGAAAATGCAGCGATGAGCAGCGGAAAACAAAAGAAATAAAAATTTTAAGTTAGAGGTCTCGAGCTAACAACACACTTCCACCCCTTTGGCAAGGTAACTGTTCCATATTTACAACTAGATAATCTTCAACAGTTGCAATTTTGATGCCGAATTTAGGAGCCCCCGGTGACTTCAAGGAGTATATGCAAAGACATTTCAACATTGATGTTGATAGAGTTGTAGCACTTCCAGATGGTACTTTCACCGTGGACTTAAGTGATGCAATTATACCAGATGATCCAACTTCCGTTCCAGATTTTTTGGCTGGCATTGATCCTACTTCATCCATGTCGAATTCATTTGCTGCTCCATTGCAGGAACATTTCCGTCGTTCACCTCATGCGGCACCATCTGATGAAGAACTGAGAGAAATGTTTGCTGATCATGATGGTCCCGTATACACTACTAGAATACCTTTATCATCCTTTGGATTTCGTCCATCTACTGATTCTTCTGATGAAGTTCCTATCTCAGACGCCAAAAGAAATAAAAACAGAAAGAAGAATGCAAAGAGAAGAGCAAAGAAGAAAGCTGAAAAGGAAGCTACTCAAAACGTAGAAGCAGAAAAGGAACAAAAAATGGAACAAAAGAAGGAAAATACTAAGAAGGAGAGTTCTGAAAACTTACCAAAAGATAAACCTTCTGTGATCAATGATGCTAACCTTGAAGAACTGAATAAGGTTCTTAAGAGAGGTCAGGATATGTTCCCTCCTTATTCTAGACGTGATATTGCTGATATATATCGAGATGATGAATCCTTACAATATGATAGTGGTATTCAAGATGATTTTATTAAACCATTAAAAAACGTTATTAAAAAGGCATTTAAACATTCAGTGAAAAGAGAAATTAATGACTTATATCAATCAAATTTTTCTAACGTAGATATTCATTCTACAGAGGATGAAATTAACAATTTAGTTGTTCAAAGATATGATTATCTTTTAAAATCAAATCAAAGATATATATCTTTAGATACACATTATGTGTCTCTCTTCAAAAATATTAAAAATATGTGCATATCTTTCCTTAACTTTAGATTGAAGGATGGAACTCCAGCATATATTTTAAACAAACTTTTCTTAGACAATGAAGATCCTTTATACCAAGGGTTGATTACTTTACAACCTTCATTGGCTGAATTTGGAATGCAAAAGTTATTAATTAATACCTGTACAGGCGAAAGTTTAACTGATGATATTGAAAATCCACTATTTTGGAAATTATTAAAATCCAGAAAAAAGAATTCTCGATTCCCATTATCTACCGGTAAGGGAAATAAATTAAAGGATAACCGTACCAAAACATTGCTAAGTAAAAAGGCTGATATTCGTGAAATCCAATCATCATTCCCCTTATATGCTGGTAATGTTGGTTGCTTAATTTCTTTCATTAACGATCTTTCCATTGGATATTTACACATTATTGAAAAAGTATGCGATATGGGCCCACATAATTCAGAAGATGTAGTTAGAGATTATTCTATTGATGAATACAATATTAATATGATGATGACTAGAGCTGCTACCGGTCTAGATCCATTCGAAAGAAGAACTCCCGCCGTATTAAGGAAGGCCATTGCCTTTTTCCGGGAAATTAAATGTAATATTATATTGCAAAGATTTTATACTGCTTCTGTTACAACAGAATTACCACCTTATAGTAATGATGATTGGTTTCATAAATATTTTATATTGAAAGTGTTACATGAACATGGTGAAGAATTACTAAACTTTTCTAAAATGGCCAGTGGTAATCCTCTTATTACTTTAAGAAATGGATTTACAAGAAATGATATTGACACTGCCAGAATCATTGCTAAGGGGATCCTACCATTTTGTGAATGGATTAGACAATTAGATGAAGGAAAAGAAAATGATTCATTTACATATGTGCCAGTCTTACTGAATTTGAAAAAAGTAATGGAAGATTTAGCCAAAGACAAATATATTTTAAAAAATAAATTAGATTTATCTCCAATTCTACAAAGGATTAATAAGTTCCTAAAATCTACAGCATTACAAGCACCGATCCTTTTTGTTGCAGCAGCCTTACATAGAACAGAAGGACATTCAGCCATTAAAGAATACAAGACTGTTACAAATGAAGATCTGGACGTTATGAAGGAATTATCCTTATTAGCAAACAAATTGGGAGCGTTTAGATATCCATTGCCTAAAAGAGATGAACAAAATGTGCACGATAAATTTCTTTCATTTTTAGATGATTCTCTCGCAAAATCTGAAAATATTGATCTTTCAAGAAAGGTAAAGAAGGAAGTTAATACACATATTTTAGAAACCTTACAAAAAGAATTAATGAACTACAGGAAATACATTGTTTCATGTTATGACATTTTGTTGGATCAAATGCTAGAAGACAGAAATATCATAAAAGAAGTGACTGATACTGGTGTAAGATATTATAGAATAAGTGTAGCTGAGTTTGAAAATTCCACACACAGATGCGAAAGTGAGTTAGGTGAAGTAATCCTAACTAAGACTGAACAACTTTGTGTCGAAAATGTTGCCAACTGTACTCTCATTCTGCAATATATTTCCGATTGCAAGCAAGGAAATGAAACAGATAGGATATTACCCTGTATCCTAGAATACCTTGGATCGTTACAAATTAATAACTTTGCTATGAACGATATTTTGTTTTACACCGAAAGAGATGCCCTTGCATTCAATGATAAGCTGGAAAATGTTGAGGATAAAGCATTCTTGAGGGCGGTTGATTATAGTATTCCTAGAGGAAGTAGAAAAGGCCCTTCCACCGCTGTTTTTACAACTTTCATTAAAGAACTTTGAAAAAATTATACGTATTTGGTTTTTGTGCTATATTTTCGTTTGAGAACCGCTATGATTAATTTCAAGCTTTCTAATATAGAGAAATGTCTATAAGGTAACTAATACTTTCAAAGTATGATAAAAACATATATGTATTCTAATCTCCATAGCTAACAGTTTGGCTTTTGTTGACTTTGACTAAACGGTGTGTAAAATGTACATTTTGCATAAGGCTATACTATTTATATACTATCTGTAGGTATTTATTAATAGACACTCAACGAAAACTATTAACGAGTTAATAGGTTGACAAAGCACCCAAACATTATTATGACAGCTACTCCCCTCATTTCATACTTACTGAATCAGATCATTGTTTCAGAATTTAAAATGAAACCTGCCGTTTACCTTACTTTGAATATCATTTCTTGTAGGGGAGGAGCTTGGTAATTCCCAATAAGCTCTCACAAGTGATGATGAAGTTTTACAGTCCCTGGCTAGTAGATCAGTTTTGTCAATTGCAAGCTCTCTTGGAGCTTCTCTTTCTTT
>PPOL03000096.1:0-34869 GCA_003708905.3 Monosporozyma siamensis
ATCGCGACAGAGACCATGACAAGGATCACAAGGACCGTAAAGACCGCGACAGAGATCATGACAGAGACCATGACAAGGATCACAAGGATCACAAGGACCGCAAAGATCGCGACAGAGACCATGACAGAGACCATGACAAGGATCACAAGGATCACAAGGACCGCAAAAATCGCGACAGAGATCATGACAAGGATCACAAGGACCGCAAAGATCGCGACAGAGACCATGACAGAGATCACAAGGACCATAAGGACCATAAGGACCGCAAAGATCGCGACAGAGACCATGACAGAGATCATAAGGACCGCAAAGATCGCGACAGAGATCATGACAGAGATCATAAGGACCGTAAAGATCGCGACAGAGATCATGACAGAGATCATAAGGACCGTAAAGATCGCGACAGAGACCATGACAGAGATCATAAGGACCGTAAAGATCGCGACAGAGATCACGACAGAGATCACAAGGACCATAAGGACCGCGACAGAGATCATGACAGAGATCACAAGGACCATAAGGACCGCAAAGATCGCGACAGAGATCATGACAGAGATCATAAGGACCGTAAAGACAGAGATCACAAGGATCGCGACAGAGACCATAAGGATAGAGACCATAAGGATCGTGACAGAGATCATGACAGAGATCATGACAGAGATCATGATAGAGATCATGACAGAGACCACAGAGACCGTAAGGACAGAGACCATAAGGATCGCGACAGAGATCATAAGGATCGCGATAGAGACCATAAGGACAGAGACCATAAGGACCGCAAGGACCATAGGGACAGAGACCACGGCAGAGATCATAAGGACCATAAGGATAGGGATCATAAGGATCGTAAAGACCGCGACAGAGACCATGAAAGAGACCATGACAGAGATCATAAAGATCACAAAGACAGAGACCATGACAGAGACCATGACAGAGACCATAAGGGCAGAGACCATAAGGACAGAGACCATAAGGATCGCGACAGAGACCATAAGGATCGTGAAAGAGAACATGACAGAGACCACAAGGACCATAGGGACAGAGATCACAAGGATCATAAAGATCATGACAGAGATCACAAGGACAGAGATCATAGGGACCATAAGGATAGAGACCACAAGGATCATAACAGAGACCATAAGGATAGAGACCATGACAGAGATCATAATGACCATAAGGACAGAGATCACAAGGATCATGACAGAGATCATAAGGACCATAAGGACAGAGATCACAAGGACAGAGATGGCAAGGATTGTGACAGAGACAATGACACAGATCACAAAGACAGAGATCATGACAGAGACCATAAGGACCATAAGGACAGGGATCACAAGGACCATAAGGACCATAAGGATCACAAAAGAGATCATAAGAAAGATCACTGGAAAAGAAAGTATGACAATCACTGGGAAAAGAATAATGAATATTCTAGTGACTATGACAATGATGACTACTCTGATCATTACTCCACTAGTAAAGTTACTTCTATCTATTCCTCCTCTATGCACCATTCATCAAAGTCGAAATCTATGTCCCATCACAAATCTAGCACCCCTTCTTCTTCATTAGCTCCAACTAGCAGAACTACTTTAAGTACATCTCATCGTAAGACTGCAACAGTTTTCCCAAATACTACTGTGACATCTAATATTATTTCAACCGTTACTAACTGTGTTTCTAGTAAATGTTCCACTCAATTAACTACCATCACTGAACCTGTAACCGTTACAAATGAAATCACCAAGTTTGCTACACTTACTGAATGTAATGAGAGTACTTGCTCCACCATTGTGACAACATGTCCACCAACCGAAGTGGTTACTTCAGTTCCAACAACCGAAGTTGTTACCTCTATCCCACCAACCGAAGTTGTTACCTCAGTTCCACCAACCGAAGTTGTTACCTCAGTTCCACCAACCGAAGTTGTTACCTCAGTTCCACCTACTGAAGTTGTTACTGAAGCCTCAGTTCCACCAGCTACTCCTGTTGCAACCACAAGTCGTTCAATAGTTGTTTTTGAAGGTTCAGGTATGAGATTATCCACAAATAATTTCTTGGCTGCTGCTGCTGTAGCTTTATTGGTTTGAGTATAGCCATATTTTACTTCGCCTTCTCTTTCTTCACTAATGCAACAAGAGTAATGTTATTTCTATTGCCTATTAGTTATTTTAATTCGTTACATTATGATTCAAAAAAATACAAACTGGACTTTCTAAGAGTGTATTTCAAAAGTATTTAAAAATTCTTCTCCTTCTTCTTCTATACTCTGTTATAGTTTTTGAGTTCTCTATAGTTTTACTTCTTTTAATAATTTTTTTTTAAACATTTGACGATTTTTCAACTTTCTACAGAAGGACTTTTTAAGAAGGTTAAGAAGTCTAAGTTCAATAATATATAGCAGTTATTCGTTGCGAGGTAAGGTATCATAGGAAATAGTTACAATCTACTTTAAGATGATCTCTTTATTTTTTTTCTTTTGAATGTATTAGTATCGTTTCTGGTTATGCTATGACTTTCATCTATTACAGAAATCCTTGTTGACACAATTGATCGCAATATTTCTGTCTACAACAAAAAAGAGTGATAATTCTATGACTAAGTTTATTTCATTAATAAACTGGCCAATATGAAGAAGTAAAAGTGCTTATTGAAGACATCAAAACCGCTAGAGATATAGGGCAGCAGCTTGAGCTGATAAAAAAAAGATAATTGTGACAAGAAATAGTCCACATAAGATGCAAAAGAGGACCCCCCCTCCCCGAAGAAGAGACTTTATCGACCCTGCATAGACTGAAAATGGTTACCCATTTCCCTTTTGAATCCGATAGCCAAGGTCTGCCATTGCCCAAATACAGCTAAGATTTTTTGGGGATCTTTTATGAAATATTTCGGAATAAAAAATATGTTAATTTCCTAATTAGGAAATTTACACGATTTTGAGACAACCTCAAGCTGACACATTGGTTCTTTGAGGTTTGCACTAGAAGGTAAATAATAGAATCGAAGCAGTGTTTAAAGTCAAAACAAGATATTTATTAGGGAATTGTATGAGAATAAAACATGAAAATGGAAACCGGGAGAGAAAAGTTTCACCCATCATAATATATAAACATGGTCTTCTGGAAATTATACGAAATGTTTTCCTTACAGAATTATTAACATGGTATACCCAACCAACTATCGTACAATTATCAAGTGACAATGCGTTTTACACTTTTATCCAGTTTCTTTTTAGCTGGGCTTATAAATAACGTTCTAGCCCAGGACTCATCACTTTCTACTACTACAATTGCTATAACCAATACTATTACATCGACATATTGTCCGCAATGTTCCACAATTACTGAAACATTATCTACTTCTACTGTTGAATCCACTTCTACTATCGAAACAACGTCAAGTGCTCCTTCCACATCTAGTATTGTAAGTACATCTAGTGTTCTATTCACTTCTACCGTCGAAACAACATCTAATCTTCCTTCTACCTCCAGCACTGTAACTACTTCTAGTGTTCCCTCTACTTCCTCTGTTCTTTCTACATCTAGTGTTCCATCCACTTCTTCTGTTCCTTCTGCATCCAGTGTTGAAACTACTTCTAATATCGAATCTACATCCAGTGTTGAAACTACTTCTAGTATCGAATCTACATCCAGTGTTCCTGCTACTACCATTACTACCACTACAACTACTGGTTGGACTGGTTCTTTTACTACTACTTACTCCACTGAAACTACCGTAACTACCAACAGCTCCGGTTCCACCACTCCAGAGATCGTGATTCACATCGAAACTCCATCCACTTCTAGCGTCCCAGCTACCACTATCACCACCACCACTACCACTGGTTGGACTGGCTCTTTCACTACTACTTACTCTACTGAAACCACTATTACTACCAACACTTCCGGTTCCACCACTCCAGAAATTGTCTTACATGTCGAGACCCCATCTACATCTAGTGTTGTATCTACATCCAGTGTGGAAATCACTTCCAGTGTTCCATTCACATCCAGCATCGAAACTATTTCTACTGTTGGTTCAACATCCAGCATTGAAACAACTTCTAGTATTTCATCCTCTTCTAATGTTTCATTCAATTCTACAATTCCATTAACTAGTGTTAGATCTACCTCTAGTGTCGAATCTTCCTCTATCGTTCGTACCACCACTACCACACCATCCTCATCCATTTCACCAAGTAGTAACATTATTTATCCTTCAGTATCATACCCATACAGCGTCTCCACTACCACTATTACAAGTTCTCATTTGACCACTATCTTAACTACCGTTACCGAATGTTCTTCCAATATTTGTCATCTTTCTACGAGTACTATAGTTGTTCCTCCACAAGAAAGTAGTGCGGTTGAAACCAATACCTCTACTTCTACTTTCTCTCAACGAGAAATAATAAGTACCTCTTCCGAGTCTATTTCAATCCCAGTAACAACTACATCTCAATATACATCTGTTACTTCAGTTCTAAGTGTCTCTGTAGAAATTGTAACCTCCTCTGTTCCAGCCACTACAACAGAAACAAGAACATCTAACTCAGACACTATTAAAGTTGTTACTACTACTACAACTATTTCCTCACTTGTCAAAACTACCGAAACACCTTCTACAACCACCCGTGCCACTACCACTTTACCATCTAACCAAGTAACCTACTCTTCAAGTACCCCAGTTGAATCCAAACCAACTACTTCCGCCACTACCACCCCCGATATTTCAAGTGTGACCATTAGTACCTTTGCAGGTGCTGCCAACAGACTATTTGGTGTTCACAATGCAATTTTTGCTATGATCATGACTTTCTTATTATAGTTCTGCCGTGTCTGATCTTCGAGTGCAACAAAAAAATAGATTATTTATTTTTTCTGTTCTTAATATATACAATACCTTTTTATATGTTCCTATATATGTATTTTTAATTCCCATATTACTTCTTTACTTCTAATTGAATTCTTTTCTTGCCAGCTTTTTACATGGTTTCCATTGGTTCTCGGAGTTCTTACAATTTGAAATTTAAACTTGCAATTCCTCGAGCAAATCTTGCAATTCAATCTTTGCATAAAGGGAGTTCTTATACAGATAGAGTGCTATTCAGAACACTAGAAGGTGTAGATTAGTATTGTACACATACGAAAAACAAACAAATTTGAGAGTGCTTCCGTGTTGCTTGTGTTTCAGTGTTCCTACTTTTCCCCTTCCTTTTTCTTTTGGATAAAGCAGACATAAGAAGGGAAAAGACGAAATTACAATAACAATTGATATATAAAGGCCTATCTTTTTAATATTAGTAATAATATTCATTTACAGTATATTGGTGCACTGTCTAAATAACTATTACAAAGGATGTTTTTTAAAGTGAAAAGTTTAAAAGTTATATGGATACGACGACTGTATTCAACTTTGTCCAGGACACCACATTTTATAAGGAATGATCTTATTACTGGACACAAACGACCTAGTAGCATTGGTAGTACGTTATGGGGTTATTTTAATGCACCTGGAAACGTTATGTTTGTGACTACAAATGTTGTATCATTTGCTGCTTTAGTCACTTATAACACTATTGCTACTATACGACATGATCAAGTTTTCGAAGAAGAAATGCTTGCTACACAGCTTTTAACAAATTCAGCTAGTGAACAGATGCTCATGCCACAGTTTGATGATATTCCTGTTCCAATAACTCCTCCAAGAGAAGATTCTATTTTGTCTCACTTCAAGAATAGCCTTCTAAAACATATAAAGGAGAAAATTACCGTTACTCAACAAGTTGTAGCCAGTGATATAACTAACGCCATTGATACACCCTTTACTACTTACTCAGAAGGTTTGGTACAATTAGATAAAAAAATTCAAGTTAATCCGTTAGATTCCTTAAAAGCAAAATCTTCTTTGTTTAACTTATTTTATTCCTATCAGTTATTTGAGGATATCCTAAAGGAAGATTGGGTAAAAGCAAAGGGATTTATGGTAAAAAAACAAGATAAATACCATTATTCCTGGAGCTATGAAGTGAATAAGCTTAGAAATTTAAGTTTACCAATATTACAAAAATTTCAAAAGGGACAAACATCGTTATTTACCTTTTATCAAGTTTGGAGACAAGATGATTCACAAATTTTAGAAGAAAGTAATGATTTTTATAAATTTAAGTTTCCTCGTTGGAGTCTTTTCCCTGGTTCTTTATTCAGAATATGTCAACATTTACATGATAAAAAATTTGAGACATTAAGCGATTTCCAACACTTTTATGATTCTATTCGTCGACCCAGTTTGAAACTGCTGTGTAGAATGTGGCTTTATGACCATTTTAATTTATTAACAAAGACCAATGATAATGTAGTGAATGAAAATGTGCTTCGAAAGTTAATAGAAGATAGTTTCCAGAGTAAAGATTTAGTATCGTTTCAAAAATATTCTTCAGTTATTTTAAATCCAAAAAATGAAAGAAGTGACTTATTTTGTTTCCACAAACCAGACTATCAAAGTTATCAGATCCAATTGAATACATTATTAACCATTTTCCAAGATTATATTTTTTTACAAACCCGCCAAGGATTAGATATGTCACAAAAATATGATGATCAAATTTTAAGAATTGTTCAATTAATCAAGAGCCATGGATTCTTGGACAATAATGGTTCTGCACAAGTATTACTTCAAGAAGATCATCCACCGTTTCTGGAATCGGATCGAAAACAGTATTTTGAGTCCTTGTCAAATAACACAAAACTACGGGAACTTCTTAAACAGATATCCCTTTCCAAACCTCAACCGGAGGGACGGTAAAGTGATCCAATCCAATTACCAAAGGTTGTAGTCAATGTGATCAATGTGACATTATTCATCGATCTTTCGTCACCAATGACCACTTTTCCCACATAGTAAATTTTCCCAGAACAAAAAAAAAATAAAAAATTAAAAACGAAAATCTTCAAAATGGAAACCAAAGCTCATCGCACCTTTTATTGCATTGTTAATACACATTTATCTCTTATAACTGGGGTAAATAGAGATCCAAAACAACATATATAATACACTAAAATAAGAAATGAAATTTTTAACCACTAATTTTTTGAAATGTTCTGTGCAAGCATGTGATATAAGTAATGACAATTTCCCACTACAATATGATGGATCCAAATGTAAACTAGTTCAAAATGAGGATATTGAATTCAGACCAGAATTTCTCCTGAACATTTTAGATAGAATCGATTGGCCTGCTATTGTAAAGGTGGCTGCTGATTTAGGAAATAATTCATTACCACCAAATAAACCAGAATTACCTACAAACGTTGATGAATTAACTGAAGAACAACAAATCATTCTTAGAGACTTACACACTTTACTATTGCAAACTTCTATTGTCGAGGGTGAAATGAAATGTAGAAATTGTGGTCATATCTATTATATTAAGAATAGTATTCCAAACTTATTATTACCACCTCATTTAGCTTAATTGTCTTTGTGTTTATGGGTGAGTAGAAGTTGAAGCGTACCATATATCTATATTAAATATGTATATAGAGATGCAAATAGTGAAATAACATATATCCCAAACTGATTTAATTAGTTGTGAGCTTTCCACAATTTATCTTACTATAGTTTTATTCACAAAGGAGAAATCTTAGATTAAACCAAGTAAAGTAATCACTCTATAAAATCAATTCTGCTGTACGGGTTTGTTCCTGGAAGATTTGTAGAATTGAATAAGAATCCTTTTGAATTTAATATTACGTCATTTCCAAGCATTTTTATTGCTTTCAGGTATATATTTTAGAACATTTATTTTCACTCAAAAATAACTTCTAATGACACTAAAAAATTTTAGAAGTGTATCGATAATAAGAAACTTACTCATAGATTACAAATAGAAATAAATAAAATATTATAAATTTAAATAAAATCAATCAAAAAAACAAGCAGATCTCTACAAAAACTAAAGGCTTAGCAGCCATCTTTTTTAGCAGAAAATGACTCAACATATTATAAACTATTTGCAAGTCATAATGACACTCCTTGGCAGAACTTAACAACCTCTTTCACCTGTGTCAGAACCCAAAAACGTGGGTCAAATTCTCTATTTTCAAAATTGTGACATTCGCCACGAAATTTTGCAAAGAAAAAAAAGCACGGAAAAACTCAAAGAATAAAAGCTGGGGTTGAAATTTAAAGATTCATTTTTAAAAGGTAAGATATAGAGATCTTAAGATTTCAAACTGTGGTAATATTGAACTAATAGCTGTCAAAAGTGTCAAATTCTGTGATTTTAGTGTTTCAGGTTATTAAAATACACTCAGTTTATATTATTAGAGTGAAATCATAAGGAAAAAAGTTGCTTCAATTCAAATATTTATATTCCTAAAAGAAAGTTGGTCTGGCTAAATACACTTAAGTGATTGCTCATCGTTCTTCCTACTGTAACAAACTAAACCACTGTAATATTATTAGCTAACTGATAAATTTTGGTTTGTTTTATTATATCGTATCCACCCCTGTGCAAATATGGCTTCTGATACATCCCTCAATAATGTAATGTCTAAACCGATCCCTTTCGGTGAGAGAAAAAGAACAGTATCCTTTTCAAAACTACTTTCAAGGTCCTGGAAGAAGTCAAGTGCATCAAATTTTTCATCTGATACCAGCGAGGGAAACACTAGAGATAATTCTCCCTCATCTCACCCTTCAAGATTCAATTCTCCACCACCACTTTCATATATGGATAGTAATAACGATAAAGGCTCTATCTCTAATATATCAAATACAAGTAGTGCCACTGCCACCATACCCACTACAAGATTTTCTAAAATAAGGCACATGTTCCATAGCGGTGGTGTTCCAGATGAGGAAAATGGCTACAACGGTACTGTCTCTTCAAACAATAAAACTCGATATCTTAGTCCCATGACTCCTGTTGATATAAATAAGTCCAAGAAACATCATAAACATGATAAAAAGGAGAATATTTCTGCCGAGATGCCTACTATTCCTTCACATGCCCATTTAGAAGAACATTATCATCCATATGAGATTGGTAGTAACCCTAATGAACCACAATCGCCATCATTTATTTCCCAATCGAATCCAACATCTTTCAATAGTAATAGTGGACATAAACATTTGGAGGATTATGATAAAAAATCTAGATCTTATTCAAGTACAAGTAATCATTCTTCTTTAAATTTTACCAAAAATAGAAGGAATTCTTCAAAGACTTATGATAGAAATTCAGATACTGATTCACCTGTTAGAGATATCTCCACAGATCTAGAAAATATGTCCCTCATTAATAAATCTGCTGATCCGAATTTATCATCTGTATCCACACAAAGAGAATTGAGTAACATTTCATTAAATAATATTAAAGAAGATGAAGAAATAGATCGATTTCAAACTTCACAAGATGAATATAATATCAAGACAAGATTTAATGATTCTAATGGTAAATCATATATTGAATCCTCAACATTATACAGTGCTATTAATACACCAATGGATTCACAAGATAATTTATCACAACAAGCATTCCCATCTATTATTATTGGGTTTGATGCTGATGCAAATATTGATAATACAAGTCAAGATAATCAAAATGGGGGGAAAATTTCACTAGAGGATGGGAAGCCAATGGATAATTCTTATATTCATATATCAAACGATGTAAACACTTCACTTATTACTGAAAAGGTCAAGCCAGTACCCAGTGAACTACGACGTGCAACCTCTGAACCCGAATCATTTAATCCTACAAAATCACTTAACAAATCTCCTTCAAAATTAACGAAAGGGAAGCTTGTAACATCGACATCAAATAATATAACTCAACAAATGATTAATGATCTTGGTGAACCGAAAAGATCCAAAAGGTTAAGGAATAAATCATTTAGTAATAAATTTGAAGATATTAAAGTTTGTCCCGAATCCTTTGAAAAGATTAGATTATTAGGTCAAGGGGATGTTGGTAAAGTTTATTTAGTTAAAGAAAAGAAATCGAGTCGACTTTATGCATTGAAAATTTTTAGTAAGAAGGAAATGATAAAGAGGAAAAAGGTTAAACGTGTATTAACAGAACAAGAAATTCTAGCCACTAGTGATCATCCATTTATTGTCACTTTGTATCATTCATTTCAATCTGAGGATTACTTATATTTATGTATGGAATATTGTATGGGAGGTGAATTTTTTAGAGCTTTACAAACAAGAAAATCTAAATGTATATCCGAGGTTGATGCAAGATTTTATGCCAGTGAAGTTACTGCTGCTTTGGAATATTTACATTTATTAGGGTTTATTTATAGAGATTTAAAACCTGAGAATATTCTATTACATAAATCTGGTCATATCATGTTATCAGATTTTGATTTATCAGTCCAAGCAAATGACGTTACAAAGAATTCACCTAAACGTGTAGTAATGACTCAAAATTCCATGGTTGATACAAAGGTTTTTTCAGATGGGTTTAGAACCAATTCATTTGTTGGAACTGAGGAATACATTGCCCCCGAGGTGATTCGAGGTAATGGCCACACTGCTGCTGTGGATTGGTGGACTTTAGGTATATTAATTTATGAAATGCTTTTTGGTAAGACACCATTTAAAGGTGCAAACACAAATGAAACGTTTTGTAATATTTTGAAGAATGATGTGACTTTTAACAGTAATGTTGATATCTCAAGACATTGTAAAGACTTAATTAAAAAATTGTTATGCAAGAATGAAACTAAACGGTTAGGTTCTAGGATGGGCGCTGCAGATATTAAGAGACATCCTTTCTTCAAGAAGGTTCAATGGTCATTCTTAAGAAACCAAGAACCACCTTTAATTCCTAAATTAACAGATAATGGTTTTGACTTTGCCAAAGTGTCCTCAAACAAAAATAAAGATCCAGCTAAAGAACAAGTGCTGGAAGAACAAGAACAAAGTATGTTCCATGAGCCGGTCGAGAATGATGATGTGTTGACGGAAGATAATCCATTCCACAATTTCAATTCCATGAGTTTAATGAAACATGATAATAATTCTTTGATATATGGTGAATCCAATTCGTACGGTAAGATTTCTTATACTCCTAACTCTAACCGGTCAAGAAGCAATAGTCATAGAGGCTTTTTTACCATGAGATAGTTCTGTATCTTTTTCTTCCCCACTTTTCTCTATTACCTTTCATGGTTTATAGTTCCACTAGATATATTATATATTACATATATTCGTTACTTTATTATAAGAAAAATAAACATTCTTATTCCCTTTCCAAGCTACTTTTTTTGTTGAATTGAATTGAATCCTTTGATGTTTCCTGAATCTTTATTACTATTTCATAGTGGTTTTGGTGTTTTTTATGTGACACTTTGCTTTTTTCGCTTTTAATTTTGGAGAAAGTTTACAGAAGGCTTGAAAAGTGTAAACAGTGGTACAAGCAGATCAAGAATTAATAAAGGATTCTTTCCTTCGGATTTATTAGTGGTGTTTATTGATGGAGTTGTAACTAATAGAAGAAACAAATCAAAAGTTATGACGTTACAATTACGATTTTGGAGGAAAGTGGGAATAAAACGAAGAACTAGAAAACCTTTAAACACATCATTTAGGCAACAAAGGTTGAAAGCATGGCAACCTAATCTATCACCACAGGGAATACTCCCGTTGTTAATACTACTGGCATGTGTATTTGCCCCCATTGGAGTTGGTTTACTAGTGAGTGCTCTTAAAACACAAACTTTGACGATAAACTATGAACAATGTAATCTAGAAGCCACATTGGCATCAGCTCAGACAATACCAAGTCAATATGTTCAATCTAATTTCCATAAGAAAGTATCTAGACAACCTACATGGCAACTTATACAGAATGATAGTTTGGATAAGAACAATCTGACATGTCATATTGAATTCGAGATACCGAATGATATTAGCTCATCATTGTACGTTTATTATAAGTTAACAAACTATTACCAAAATCATAGAAAATATATTGAGTCGTTTGATTTGGATCAACTTAAAGGTGAAGCTTTACTACCGCATGAATTAGACGATAACTGTAAACCGTTCAAAGAAATTGATGGCAAGGCTATTTATCCATGTGGGGTCATAGCCAATACCTTATTCAATGATACATTTTCTAATGAGCTGACAAATATAGACAACTCTGCACTTAGTGTCTTACTCACAAAGGAGGGAACTGCGTGGCATACTGACAGACATAGATATAAGCCCACAAAATATAATGCATCTCAAATTGTCCCACCTCCAAATTGGTTACATATGTTCCCCAATGGGTATACAGATGACAATATACCCAATTTACAAACATGGCAAGAGTTTCAAATATGGATGAGAACTGCAGCATTACCAAAATTTTATAAACTTGCATTCCATAACGTTTCTCATGGTTCGAAATTGCATAAGGGTACATATAGTGTGGATATTGAATTAAACTATCCAGTTTCATCCTTTAATGGTACTAAAGCATTTGTCTTAACAACTAGTCATATTGTTGGGGCTCGTAACGTCGTATTGAGTATAATATATTTTATCATTGCAGGAATCTCAGTATTATTTGCATTCATATTCTTTGTAGTGATAATATTAAAACCAAAGAATACATGCACTCAACCTTATTTACAACATGTGGAACCAAACACAGGTAAGAATGAAGAAATAACCACTGGGTATACAGATACTGATTCTCGTTACACAGAAAGTATTCAAATGAGAGAGATTATATAACCCAAAGGCCTTTATGTCCATTAAAATCATAATAATATTAATATAATAGTTATATATATAGCATTTACTATCACAAAGTCATATTCTGATTATATATTTATGTAGTATTACTACTTGTTTTAAAATGGACTTCTACCTGTCCTTCTCTTCAATCTAGCACTCATTAAATCTGACGAGCTTTGGGGTGAAGCAGATGGACGTTCTTGTGGTGAACTTGTTTGAGAACTTGAAGAAGCCCATGATGGTGTTTGACGACGATGAGTGTTGGACATATTTGCATATGGATTACCATCTGCCGGGACACTTTGTATGGAGTGAGGCTGTGACTGTGATGGTTCCGGTGGTAACAGACTTGCACCTTCGTTATTATTCTTGGATTGATATATAGAACGGAACCCCATACCAGCAGTTTTCCTTCTTGTCAATCCAGCACCGGCACCATTGGGTGTCCCAACCTGGGTTTGTCCCTGAGAATGACTATGATGATGAATGTTTAATGGTGGAGAATGAGTAGAGATCATTTCTGAAGTAGCTTCTTTGAAATTCTTTAATTTTGATGGTTTAGCTTGTTTTGCCAATTGTTCTGTTTGTTTCCTTAGAATCTTCTGTTCATCTGGTAGATCTTCCTTGTGTCCCAACCAACCTGGAAACCCTTGAAATGGTTCTTGTCTCTTGTAATATCTCACCAAAGCCTCATGTACGACTGTAGATGTTGGTGAATCACCATCTTTCTCTTGTTTGGACGAAAGTTGTTTTGTAGAATGTTTTAATTTGGACCAAAGGTCGTCTGACTCATTTTTCTTTAAATATTCTGATGCTAAGGACATTACAATGCTTATATCTATGTGGTTATGATTTTGTATTAAACAGTATTTTATATGTCAAAGTTGTTATTCGAAGTTCTTAAATTTCAAGAATCGTAAAGGAAAAAAATCTTTAAGAAGGCTGCAACTTTAAAGGTTAGTCGAGAACCATCAGGGACACACATCACTATGAGCCAGTACGTAATATTAATAATCGTTAAATCTATTTATCTTATTTACTCGTTACTTGTATATTTATGTTTGAAAAGGTAAGATACACAGAGAAACACCTAACCAAGAGTCTTTTCGACTAAGTAAATACCATGTTTTTCCTTTAATTCCTTCATAATTGGATCATTAATCTCTGGACTGTATGGTCCTAATAAACCTGGACCCTTTATGGTACCATTTAAGACTAATTTAGTAGCTACAGAGACTGGGAAACCGACAGTTGCAGCCATTGAACTGTATCCACCAACTTTACCATAATCAACTAAAGTAGAAGTTCTAGTTTCAGTCTTACCGTCAGCCCATTCAATACCAAACTTATGTTGTAAAACGACTAAATCACGTTCACCTTCTTCATATTGCATTAATTCTTCTAAACGAGCACATAAAGAATCTAATGGATTACCTCTTGGAGTAATTGGGGTTGTAGTGAATAAACCTAACCAGGCAAACCCATTTAAGATTCTTTCTCTATCTTCAGAAGATTCCCATTTAGTTAAAGTATCAATCTTAGCAATTAAATCTTCCTTTGAATTTGATTTAGCGCCAAGATATTTATATAACGCGTCATTCCATGGAGTTGGTTGAGTCCAAATATCTGAAGATTCTTCCTTTAACATACCCATGTCCACAAGGGCTTTCACAAATTGTGGGAAACCTTGATATCTTAAAGTACCTCTAATGACGGTATCAGCTTCTGGGATATGATATAATTCCTTGAACACAGTAGAATCTCTATTTGGATAACAAACAAAGGCATAACCTGGATAGATGAAATATGGTTTTGCTGAAGCCATTAAATCCTTAGATGCCACGGTTTCAATCTTGCCATCTTTCCAATATTTAGCAGAATTGGTTAAAGCCAATAGAACACCTCTAGAGGACCAAGAGAATTTATAACCTAATGGATTGTCAGAATCTTCTGGAGCTGGTAACCCACCACAGTAGGAAAGGAAAGATTTAATCTTCCCACCAGCTTTATGAACTTCATCAATTGTCTTCACAGCATATAAATGATCAATACCTGGATCTAACCCAATTTCATTCATTACAGTGATACCAGCAGCCTTAATTTCAGGTTCTAAAGCTCTTAAAGCTGGAGAAATGTATGAAGATGTAACCACATGTTTCTTACATCTAATGGCACTCTTTACAACATTTGGATGGAAAGTGTATGGAATTAAAGAAATGACTAAATCATGAGCAGATAAAGCTTTATCTAATGCTTCATCGTTAGTGACATCTAAAGAGATAGCTTTAGCACCAGTTTCACCAGCTAATTGTTGAGCATTAGCTAAAGTTCTACAAGCGACGGTGACATTAATGTTTGAATCAGCAGATAAAGTGTCAACGACAGGTTGGGCAACGAAACCAGAACCTAATAAAAGAACGTTTTTGGTCATTTTTTTGTTTGTTATTATGAATGGTGTTCGGTATCTAAGAGATGAAAGAGATAAGTAGAAAGATAATATTTAAACAAGGGTGTCTTTATATATTAAAATTCCAGATATTTGTTAGTCATAGTTCCTTACCAATTCTTCAT
The DNA here is from genome assembly GCA_003708905.3 of Monosporozyma siamensis. Classification (NCBI taxonomy): domain Eukaryota; kingdom Fungi; phylum Ascomycota; class Saccharomycetes; order Saccharomycetales; family Saccharomycetaceae; genus Monosporozyma; species Monosporozyma siamensis. Next base: position 15,319 of record PPOL03000096.1, read on the forward strand.
GATAGAGTAATTGTGAACCGATTAACAGTCAGTGAGTTACCTGATGGGGTTTCAATTCTCAGTATTGAAATTGCATTGCAAATTAAGAATTAATTGCGATGTGTCTCGAAATTCCACTGGAATTTTACTTGTGCAAAAAAAAAAGCCCTCTTTCATAATAAAATGGACTTTAAAATGTCAGAGCAAATTTAAAGTAGCAGGAATCGACTGTACTTACTCACAAACAGAGCAATTACAGCACGTCTTCTCAACAACTACAAATACTCCAACATCTCTTCTGTATCTTCTTGTGTTATTACTGCAAATCTCAGTGAAACCTAACGGTTACATTTTAAAATATGGGGTATATTTCAAGGTTACCCCGACTTTTCTTGAAAAAGTATAAAAAGCGCCGTGAAAAACTCGAATTGCCCACTTTTCTTTTCCTTTCTGCCACTTTTATTTCCCAAAAGGAAGAAGCCTATGGGACTTTATCTCCACATCTATGACGTTATCTAGGTAGCTGTGGTAAACGAATCCCTGAGATCTAATTCCAGACCTGGAAGATATGTGGGCGGGGGGAGGGGACTGTTGAAAGAGAGGCTCTTGTCTTTCTTTTAGTGGTTCTCTCTTCTGGTCCATGTGTCGAACAGAGTGGGGGTGTTGAGATTTATTTATTTAAATCATAACATCACAACGTTTCCATTTTGAATCCTCGTTACATCTTCGTCCTTTTTATCTTTTTTTTGCAGTTATTTATTTTTTTAATCAGTAAGCTATCTAGATTAAATTGCCTTGCTTGTGGAACAATCCCATCATATAAATCTTTTTTTTTTTTTTTTTTTTTGTTACATTTATTTTTTTTAAAGCTATTTTACTACATATTTATATTCTTTTTTTTCTATTTTATTTTTTTTTATTTCTTTCTACTAGCTCTACTTTTTATTTCTATTTCTTTTTCTATTCTATCCTTTCTATCCATTTTATTTTATCTTTTTTTTTTTTTTGATTTTTCTTTTATTATTATCATTTCATCAGTTATTGCCGGCTTCCCTCTTCTTGTTGTTATTTTGGAACTTTCTATGGCTCTTGCTAGAACTAATAAATCCATTACTATCAGTGGTAATATTTCTATTAGAACTATTTGGCACAAAATTACCCTTTTTATTTGTCTTTCTTTCAATACTAATTTCAAACCCTTGTACCATCATCTTTTTCATCTCTAAAGCGGCAACTTGACTAGCATGTGTTTGGAAATCAATAACTGCAAAATTATCACCACTATTAATCTTAACCACAGAACCAAATTCTTTAATTAATGTACTCTTTAAAATATCATCATCTAAACCATATGTACCATTAATAAAAACTGGGAAATATCCATCTTTATTAGCACCATTCATATTTTGTTTCTTCTTGTCTCTTCTATTACTACTATTATCTTTACGTGATCCCATATCGAAATTCTTATCATTATTCTTCTTCTTACTCTTATGTGCGCTATTGTTGTTATCAGCGTTGTATTGTTGGGGTTCTGGAGTTACAATAGTAGTAGCTGCTGTAGTCTTAGCAACTAAAATTTTCTTGGATTCTTTAGTTGGTTCAGTAGAAGATAATTTTGAAGCCCAAGATAATTTAGCTGATGAAGCAGGTGTTGGAGTTGGAGCAGATACTTCTGCAGGGGTTGTAACATCAGGGGTAGTAGATATTGTGGCAGGTGTGGTAACAGCAGGAGTTGCAGATGTAGTGGTTTCAGGTGAGGCATCTTCCACTGGTGTAATAATCTTCTTTGGCCCTTCGCTTTTAACTTCAGGTTCAGGGGTAGCAACCTTCATATTATGAGTGGTATCATCCACTTTATCCGGGGTGTTAGATTCAACAACATCGGGTGTTTCAGTTTTGATGTTGGAGTCTTCATTTTGCACAGATTCATCACTCTTTACAACCTCCTTTTCCGGTTCAACAGTTTCGACAGGTTTTTCTTGTTCCACTGGTTCTTGACTAGGTTCTACTGTTTTCTTTGAACTCTTTGGAGTTGCAGCATCCGCTTGTTCTTGACTAGATTCTACAACTTTCTTGGAACTCTTTGGAGCCCCAGTATCAACTACACTCTTATTATGATGATGATGGTGATGAGAATGACTTTCACTCTTCTTACTAGCCTTCTCAGATTTGGGAGATTTATTGTTCACTACACCGTCTTCTTTCACTTCTTTCTTCTCTAGCACTTCATCTTCTCCTTCGTCTTTCTTTTTATCTTCTATCACCACTTCAGGTCCTGAGTCGGTGACAATTTTTTCTTTTGTAGTAGCAATAGAAGGTTGCCTTATTTCTTTCTCTTCCACTTTATAATTTTCTATAGGTTGTTGTGTTGAGGGTTGGAAATCAATAAATGAATCTGGAATAAAACGTATAATATCATTACAAATTTCATATAAATCACTGTTTTTCCCTATTGGTATTAAGATAAAAGTTTGACAAAATTGATTACTTGGAGAATCATCCCAAAATAATTCACCCGTTACTACAATTAAAACATTCTTGTGCGATACCCCCATCGTTTGGAAATCACATGTATCTAATTTAATCTTTAATTTATTAACTTTACTCTCATGTCTAGTGAAAAATTTATTAATATTATCTCTACCAGTTAACTTAATAGTAGGTATAACATCAACACCTAAGATATCATTTGGTGAGGATGATATTTGATTATAATTGATATGAGTTAGTTCTGCAGTGTTTGAATATAAATTAGATAATTTTGATGGATTGGATTTCATCCTTTGATAATAAGTTTGCAAAAATGCATAGACAATTTCTTGAACGGAAGCAGCAACCATGATGACGTAGGATAAGTTTGATTATTAGTTAATAGTGAATGTGCTATTCTATCAAATGAAGGGAAGTAAAGATATATGTTATTGTAAATTTATATCTTGAAATAGAATAATATTAGTAATTATCACTAAAATATTGATATGACGTATTAAAAAAAATGCGTATATATATGCAGTTATAGGAGATTGAATAAGTATAATGGATAAAAACTTGTAAAATGATTAAATTTTGCTATCCAGTTATTTTTTTTTTCTGTATCTTATAATGTTTCTTAAAAAGAAAGAAAAAGTTATGAATATGTACAGTTAAAGATTCGTTTGAAAAGGAAAAAGATTCGTAATGAACGGATTATTTGTCAATGAGTATAAATTAGTCTTGACGAGTGGTGGATTCCTTTTTCGACAGTGTCTAAAAATATGATTTTAATGATCCTTTTCTGTTTGTTTTTCTGTTTTTTCTGCTTTTTTGAGTGAATTTTTCATCGTCGAGAAATTGGAGGAAAAAACGTTACCCTCACGGTGCATTTATTATGTGTCGTTGCATAGGGACAGTCCCAGTGACCACCAGTGTTTAGAATGAGAAGATGATGTTGTTACATATATTTATATGGTTTGATATACTTATATTTGGATACTGCATGTTTGGTTTCATGCAATTGGGTAAAGAAATTTAATTAAATAAAAAAAGAAAGGAAGAAATTCGATTAATCTTCAATCCCATAAATAACATTCTTAACAGTATCGAAATCGGTCCCATCTGGGAAAGTGTGCATGGATATCTTGTTTAATTGACAGAAGGATAGTAGCATCAACAGACTTTGTCCCCCTGTTGTGGTGAAAACCGGAAATCTTGGTAATCCAACATCATCTGCTAAATTAGTTAATGTGAATTCCATAGAAGGTTGTTGTACCTGTTGTTGTTGTTGTAATTTCCCATCTTGTGCACCAGGTATATATTTAAATCCACGTACAATTTTGTAAATTAAATTCAAATCAAAAAGATTTGGCATATATTCATGAATCCACCATTCAAAATCCTTTCTATTATTGGGCATAATATCATTCATTAAAATATGTATTAGGAAACCTAAATCGTACGCAGCATGGTATGTGATCCATGTCACAGTATCATCCATCAATAACCCTGAAGCAATCATTAATTGAGCAAACTCGAATTTATTGACACCATTAGTTTTATGCATTTCATAATTAATACCTGATTTTCTTAAAAGATCTAAGGATTCCATAGAAACCATTTCTTTATTTACATCAAATTCTAAGTTAAACTGCCAAGTGGAAGGTTCATTCTCGGGTTTATTACCATATACATCACTTAAGGAAATACCTAATTGAACAGGATTTAGTAAATCTACATTTGTTCTCATGGTTTGATAGTGATAATCTTCACGAGATCTGAAGTTACCAATGGGTCTAGCTAAAGTCCCGACAAATTCTGTACTAATCGAAACATATTTATATTGAGTTAATAACCTTCTAATAGAATTGAACTCACTATAAAGATTATTTTTCCAAACTTCTCTTATAAATAGGTGATTTGGTGGAGGAAGTAACATTGGTGGCATTGGACCCATTGAATTTGGAATATTCATTTGTCCCCTTGGCATTTGTTGGTTACCCATTGGTTGTGTTAATGTCACACCAGGTTGACCCTGACCTTGTCCCTGTTGTGGTTGTTGCTGTTGAGGTTGTGGTTGCTGTTGAGGTTGTAAAGGCATTTGACCTTGTTGACGTAGTTGTTGTTGCTGCTGCTGTTGCTGCTGTTGCTGCTGTTGTTGGTATGCATTTAATCTAGGTGGCATAGCACCTAATGGCATATTAAAGTTTTGTTGACCTTGTTGTTGTCCCTGATTTTGATTATTTTGTCCACCAACTTGACTCAATAACTGTTGTGCAACTAAAGGATCCAATTTCTTATTAAGAACATATTGATTGTTTGGTTCTTGGGTATTACCCATTGCTTGCATATTAGGTAGCATGCCAGGTTGTTGTGGCATTATACCAGATCTATTCACTTGTTGTGAAAACATTTGAGGCATTCCCATTCCCATATTAGGTTGTTCATTTGGTTGATTTTGTGTAAAAAATTGGTCAGAGCCCATAGGCATGACATGAGGTTGTACGTTTGATGATTGCATGGTTAGCTAAACTCTTCTGTTGTCTTATTAATATGAGGCGATAATTATCTCAGAAACTGGATAAACTTCTCAAAAGATCAATAAAACTAATAAAAAATAAGATATAAAGCCCTATTTCAACACGTCTTCAATTGAGTTCACTTTTCACTCGAGAATTGCAGTCACCAGAGTGGTATATATTGTCACTACTGGAACGTTTATCTGTTTTTGGTGTCTAAAATATCATTCTTTTCCATATCTGGAAGGCCATATATTTATTCAATTTTTTTTTCAATCACTATGAAAACACCCGGCCAAGGTCAAAATTGTTAGAAACAGAGTGGGCAAGTGGCAATAAAAGGAGAGTTGCTAAGAGATCAATAGTGGCTAATATACATTAAGATTGGTTGTAATGAAATTCTATATGTCAGTTTATATATATTTATATGTTCGAGTGAAAGAAACTCGTAGATTCTATACTTTTTGTTTCTTTGGTTCTATGGAAATAGTTTCTTTGGATTCTTCGATATGTGTTTCTTCTTCGGCTTTTCTCTTATTAGATTGGGTAGTAATATTATCCTTCTTAGAATCTGTTTCTTGGTTTTCTTTCTCTGGTGGGATAGAGAACCATGGAATCTTACCTCTGTTAAAATCATTTAGAATTTGTTTGGCAACACCAGATTCATCTGGTTCACCACCCTTAAGAAGTCTACCTTGCTTTCTAGCTAACATCTCTATAAATTCAGTAGCATTTTCCCATCCGGATATTTCATAAGTTCTTTCTAGATGTTTCACTTGACAACGTTTCAAGACACCTGGAATATATTGTTCTGGATTTGACACATGTTCCACTCTCACCACACCTCTAAATAAGATATCTTCTTCAGAATCTTTACTTGATGGTGGGACAATACCGGGACAATCAATTAAGAAAATTCTCTTCATTAGAGTAATATATTGCCAAACTTTAGTTTCACCAGGAATTGGTGCCACTTGACAAACTTTCTTCTTTCTTAAAGTGTTAATAATGGAGGATTTACCAGTGTTTGGATAACCAATAAACCCAACAGAAATTTGTTTTCTATCACTATGTAATTGTGAAAATTGACGTAATAATTGAATTAAAGAACCTTTACCAAAAGAATTGGTGATAGAAGCATGGAAAGCTAACGTTGGACGTTCTTTGGATAAATGTTTAACCCAAGCAGCCTAATAATATAAAATTGATGTATACATCTGCTTCATAATGAAGGAAGAGATGATAAAATAAAAAAATTTGTTAGTAAAGAAATCATTTAAAAGGAAGGTTTCACGGATAGGATAAATTTAAATAAGAAACATATAGTGTCAGTCTCCTTACTAACAATAATATCATTTAACTTTCTCAGACTATAGAAGTTGGGAAAACGATAGAATTCAACTCAAAAAGGATATTGAATGATCAAAATTACAGTTATGTCTCCAAAACGGAGACGGTACTGTCAAAATTATTTCATGCTCATAAAAATGAATTGTGAAATAACCCGATCAAATTAATATTCCAAAACTGTAACAGACCCCTTTGTAAAAGTGAAAAAACTGTAAGTTTTAACAAAAAAAGACATCCTGACAAAGAGTTTTGGTATTTTCGTTCTGTTTTCATATTATCTTATCCCCCAAAAAAAAAAAAAAAAAATGTGTTAATACATACAGCAACCCATGTTGGAACTAAATCACACTTGTTTAAAACGTAAATTAAATGTTTATGAGGAGTTTCATTTTTCATATATTCTTCCACAGATTTACAACGGGTACCTAATGGATCTCTTGCATCAAGAACGTGAATAACCACATCAGAGGAATCAATAACTTTATACAATTCATTCCAAATACGTTTGGATTGACCTTTACTGAAAATATGTTCTTTTGCTACTTGAGACCAACCATCTTGTTCATCTGAATTATTACCCATTAGACCTAAAGTAGTACTTAATTCCTGTTTTTCTTCATAAGCTTTATTATCTTCTTCACTAGCTTTAACCAAATCATCTAAACTGGAGGTAGCTACACGTGGTTTCTTTCTCTGAGCTTTGGGACCAAAAGCATGTTGATAAGTTTCAGTTTCTAAAATTTTTGCCTTTGGAGATTCAGTGGTATCCTTTTCATCTAATAAAGACATTGGTAATTTATTTCTTCTTAATAAAACTTGGTAAGTATCCTTCTTTGTTTCACCAAGAGCATCTCTGAAATGAGTTAATGCATCTTGAGAGATGACTCTTGAATTACCAAACCAACGACGATCTGGTTGAACTCTAGCATCAGGAATAGCAGAATCTTGTAAGGGAGCAGCTCTAATTAAATCACCCTTCTTATTCTTGATGGCACCACCTTTAGTATACATATTTAAGAATTTAACTCTCTTACCATCACGGTAGAAATTTTCACCTTTCACACGAAGATTACCATCTTTAGTGTTTCCTTCACGGATTCTTCTTTGTTTTTCCTTCTTACCAGTACCCATATTTAAAGTATATTTTTACCCTGTAACTGTGAATATATAATAGTGGACAGTATCACCTTAGATATCCTGTTATAAGTTGGAGTTGGTTCCAGGTTTTAATTGTGATTTCAATATCTTTTACAGAAAATTTTTCTGATTTTTTGCGATGAGCATCGAATTTTTCAGTAATTTTTTTATTTCACGTTAATAACGATACAGAAATTATATTGAAGAGCACAAAGTAATAAGAAAGCTCGAGTGAGAAGTTGTCTATAAGAAGTGGTATATTCTATATATAAAGTGTATTGTATGTTATACTTCACAGTAAATTGTTTAAGACATTACCCAGAGTCTTTGAAGCGTGGTTTTGTTTGATATGTGGTGGTGCATCGGCTCTGTTTGTATTAACACGTCTTTGTTTGAAATTCTTATAATTGGCCTCTATACTAGACTCCTTGGAATCTAATTCTTTTAATTCAGCATCACCTTCTTCTTGTTTTCTCTTCTTAGAGTTTTGCATGTTTTGGAACATTTTACTCTTTTCCACATTTCTAATATATTCTGCATTCAATTTATTGGCTTGGGACATCTCCATTTCTAATTTAGCCTGTCTAATATCATTCTCTCTGGCAATTTGTGCAGTTAAATCTGCCCATTTGAAACCAGGTAAATATTTAACATTTAAAATATCATCATAATAAAAATTCCCCTTCTTACCACCAATAATATTACCATTTAATGTAGTAGCACATAATTTTGCATCTCTTTTCCTTATAAATTCAGCCCAACCTTCTTCATACATGGCTTTCTTATTACCACCACTTTTAACTCTTTGTTTATGTTTGTTTTCATCTTCTCTTTTCAAGAATAGACGATCAATTTCACCAAATTTAGATAAGATTTGTCTCATTTTAACTGGTTTCATATACGGTGGGATTCTTGATAAATAAACAACACCAGTCTTATGATTTTTTTTCTTTAAAGAATTAACTAATTCTAATCTCTTTTTAAGTCTAGCTGCCTTTTCTTCTTTACTTTCAGCATTATTTTCATGGTCTTCTTTTTTACCTTCTTTCTCTTCAGTCGGTTCTTCTTTTGTGGTTGGTTCTTCTTTAGCAGGTTCCTCTTTGGTTTCCTCCACAATTTCTTTTTCTTCATCTTCTTCATCTTCTTCAACATCACTTTCTACATTATTAAATGGATCATTTTGAAGCTTCTTAGGTTTCTTAGCAGAAATCAAGACATTAGATTGTGTTTCATCATCAGATGAATCGAAATCATTTAAATCTTCGGAATCACTTTTACTCATTCTTTTAGATTGGCTATGGTTTGTTTTATGTCTCTATTTTAGTTTGCGATGAGATGGCTTTTGTAAAGAAAAAAAATTTTCATCTTAAATAACTTTATTTTATAGTGTGAAGATTTGGTAGAGAATTATAGACGCATAAGGAGAGAATAAAAGGCGGTGGGATAGTCTTTGGGATGGTCTTAGCATGTAGAATTGGACTTCTTAACAATGCACTGTCAATAATCCTTCGGTTTTCTTGCAGTGATGGAGGAATAAACTATTTTGAAGAAAAACATAGGTAATATAAGTAGATATAAAAACTGATTATTATTCAAAATTGTAGGATGTATTGAGGTAGTAAATACCAGCAAGATGGTAAGATCATTCTGTAATTGTTCATTTTGTGAGGTTAATCTCGAAGATTTTTTAATATTTTGAAGAAGTTTCATTTCATTTTTACATTTCTAATTACATATACTAAAAATCTAATAAAGAATAAAATACAAGAAATAATACATATTAGAGATAATTTTTAGGATCTGGGACAGTTCAATAAATGGTTGTAAAACAAAACCTTATTTAGTTTCAAATAGACACTTAAATGGAACTTCTATGTCCAGATTACTTCATCAATACCTGAAAAATATGAAAAATGGCCCTCAGTTTCCTTGATATGTTAGTGCAAAGGGATAAACATTCCTTATCTTTTACAGTATTCATGGAACGTGCTTTCCACACTACTTTGCTTATTACACTGTCAATATGATGTTTTTTATCATATATATGTTTGCAGGTTATCAATTACTTTATGAATTTACTATCACCTGAGAATCAAACACTTCCATTTATCATTGCTACTTCAAATTTAAGACTAACAACCACACTCTAAAACCACCATTCTTGCAACCTCCTTTGTTGTTGCAAATCTCCTATTTCTCTTCCTGCAGCTCTTTATTTTGCCCGAAAAATACATCGTGTGTTATCAAATTCTTACTTTATTATGTTGCGCCGTGCATATTTAAGCTGACACTCAGAATAAACACAACACCAACACAGTTATTTTATTTATATATTACTTATATACGTATATTTGAGTATGGATATGTCAGTTTTTGACCTCCTAAAAATCAGTTTTGCCCAGGAATAAACTCATTCGCATATTACCTACTTATTATAAGCATGAGTGAAGAAGATACAGAAGGAACTTCACAAATAAATACTTCTTTTACTTCTCCAAATGAAAAGCACACTCCTTCTATGAATCTAAACTCGACTGATATATCCTTATTGCCACAACCTAGTCCAAATAATAATAATAATGTGTCCCCTGTTACAGAATGTAATGCTAAAATGTCCTTTATACATGAATTAGCTTTTATACTCACTGTATGTTCAAGTCAATTTATATCTCTAGTAGGTGCTACCCAGGGAATACCGCAAATGGGAGTCATCGCTGAAACCTTTGCTGTGAAACCAAACCATATTTTAGAATTAGGTTGGTGTAATGCAGCATATGCTACTACATTTGGTTCATTGGTTATCATTGCAGGGAAGTTAGGTGATATTGTGGGACATAAATTAATCTTTTGTATTGGATATGGTTGGTTAGCCCTTTGGTCTTTATTAACTGGCTTTAGTCGTTATTCAAAATCAAATCCAATTTTCTTCTATTTTTGTAGAGGTGCACAAGGTATTGGTGCTGGATTTTTAACTCCAACTTCTTTAACTATATTAGGTCAAACTTATCCTGAATGTAAAAGGAAAAATTTTATCTTTGCATTTTTTGGTACTTGTGCACCATTTGGTGTTGTCTCTGGTTTATTATTTTCCTCTCTTTTCACTCAATTGACTCATTGGTCTTGGACTTATTGGTGTATGGGGATTATTTCCATTTTTATTACTGTGATTGCCATTCTAGTAATACCCAAGGATACATCAAGAACCAATAATCAAGTTTCTCACACTTTCCATCATTTTGATTATATTGGTGGTGCATGTGGTATTTCTGGTTTAATATTATTTAGTGTTGTTTGGAATCAAGCACCACAAGTAACTTTCCATGCACCATACGTTTACATTCTATTAATTATTGGTGTCTTATTAATGGCATGTGCTTTAATAATAGACTCAAAAGTGAAAGATCCACTTATACCCTGGAAACAAATTTGTAGTCAAACAATAAGAATTTTGGTTTGCGTGTTTTTAGCATATTTATCCTTTACTATATGGCTTTTCTATTCATGGAGATATAATGTGGTAGCAGGAGAAGATACTCTTTTATTGGCTGCGGCAAAGACCGTACCTTTGGCAGTAACAGCTATAATGGCAGCCATAACTTCGGCAGCTGCAATTAATTTTGGGGTACCGCCACAAATAAGAATGTTATTTGGTGCAGTTTGTGTCTGTGTGTCAAGTATTCTTATAGGAACCGTTACAGGTGGTCAAACATATTGGGGTGAACAATTTATATCATTTATTTTTATTGCATTTGCATTAGATATTATCTTCCCCTCAGCAACTTTATTATTTAGTGATGGTGTACCAGATAATTTGAAAGGGATTTCAGCATCTTTAGTTGCTACTGCATTAAATTATGCCACCGCGTTGGGACCTGGGATTGCAACTACAATAATTAGGTATCGTTGTGATGAATGCTTTAACAAAGAAGGATATTCTTATACAAAGACTGTTCACATAGCTTTATATTTAGCAATTGGTTGTAGCGGATTTGCTGTTCTTGTAGCCATTTATGGTACTATCTATGAATTATTTATAAGAGGGGAAAAGAAATATATACCCAAAAACAAACCAAGACATGATATCTCATGAGTATCACTCATAACCGCATTAAATATACTACATAACAATATAGAGATGATCATAGTAAAAACGTAAATTAAAGAATTAAAAAAAGTTAAAGAATAAATAATTATGTATCCATATCAATTTAATTATAGTTTACCTTCATGTTCTAAGATTTGGGCCGCGGTATCATGGACTGTTTCTCTTAAACTTCTAAATTTGAATCCAAGAATTTCTTTAGTCTTTGAGTTATCAACCACACAACCTTTATCACCAACACCCAAAGCACCAGTGTTTGGTTCACCAACTGGGATCTTACCCTTCAAAATTGGGAAATCTTCATTTAAGACATCAACAATATCCTGACTAGCAAATCTACCACCATGTAAGATTAATCTTTGACCAATAGTTTCTTCCTTTTGGAAAGCTAATAAATGAGCCTTAGCTACATCACGGACATCAATGTAACCACCATAGAATCCATTTGGTTCAAATGGAGTATCTGGAGTAGCATGGACCAATGCATTCACAATTTCACATGATGTATTTAACTTAGCGGTGACATCTGAATCAAATCTTTGTGGACCAAAGACATATACTGGATTAACTGTAGATAATTTAAACTTAATGGCATCTTTATTTTCCTTTAAGAAGTTCCAAGCAGCTTCTTCAGCAAATTTCTTGGACCCACAATAAGCTCTAACGGCATTAGCTTGACATGATTCCCAAGTATCTGGATTCCAAGAAGCTTCAGTAACTTTATAGCTCTCATCACTTTCTCTTTCAAAGTTCATAACAGCAGCATAACTGGAGGTGATGACAACACGTTCAACAGAATCCCCCGCATATTTCTTAATAGATTCTAAGATATCTTTAGTACCTTCTACAGCAGGGGTTAAAAGATCTTTAACATAATCAGTAGTGTCAAAATGGAATGGAGAAGCAGTATGTAAAACATATTTAATTTCTTTAGCATGTTTCTTAATGGCTGCGTCAAAGGCATGTGGTTGGGAAATATCTTCAACAATTTCCATAACTAAATTTGGATTGTTACCAAATTGACCTCTTAATTTATCAATCTTTTCTTGAGATCTAGCCGTACCAACCACTCTGTAGTTTTGTTCTAATAATTGACCAACAATGTGTTGTGCAATGAAACCAGTAGAACCAGAAACGAATACAGACATTTTTATTTATTTAGGGTAATAGAAGTTGTTGGGGTGTTCTTTCTTTAGCAGACTTAAAGAAGACTTTGATTGTTGCTTTTATCTTTCCATTTGAAGTAAAATAAAAGAAGCAGGTTTAGAAACAGGATTGGAATTTGAGGAGCTCTATTAATGGTTTATATACAGTTGGATAGGGGAGATCTTATGGATGAATTCTCAGATTCGTAAAGGTTTGAAAAAAAATTTTTTTTCTTATCAAACAACAAATCGGCCGAACTTCAGAGAAAAATTAGTAGTAACAAATTCGGGCGGAATAAAACAGTTCGGCCGAATATATCCCAAGTAGGAAACCTGGTCCATGAATATTACCTAAGCACGTTTTTTCAACAACTTCTATTATGGCAGCTTTAATATGGCGAAAACATATCGCTAAGCCAGACAAAGAGAAAAGGTTTTTCCGCTGAAGGGACAGTTGTGAGGGAACAGAATATCTGTTAGTTGTGCAATTACCTCTTACATCATAATTCATGCTGTTAAGTTTATTTTGAAGGGTTAATTGTAGTAAAATAAACCTTTTGATTTTTTTTTTTCTCAAAAGGGGACAGACGTATCCTGCAATGAGAGAGAATAATAATACAACTCTCTAAGCGTAGATTTTGAGGAACGCTACTCTAAGTATGATAAGAACACAATTAGTTGCTTTTTAATATAATACAAATGATAAGTACAAAAATTGTTATTTACTTATTTATACAAAATGATTCTACCGAGTCATTAAAGAAATTTAGTTAGTAAATTCCTTGGCATAATCAACTAAAGTGAATCTGTATCTCACATCACCTTTATCCATTCTATCAAAAGCCTCTTGAACACCCTTTTCACTGATTGGAATTGTCTCCACCCAGATCTTTAAATTCTTTTCAGAAACCAATTTTAATAATTGGTTTAATTCCACAATAGAACCTAATGCACTGTTACCAATTGAAACACCAACTAAACCGAATGGTTGTAAAGTTAATTGTTGGGATTTATCTGGAATGGAAATAGATCTAATAGCACCACCAACCTTCATAATTTTTGGTAAATTGGTAAAGTCAATATCAGTGAATGAACCAGCACAAATGACAATTAAATCAAGAGTGTCAAAATAATCTTCAAACCATTTTGGTTCTTCTTTAGTGGCAATAAAATGATCAGCACCTAATTTCATGGCATCTTCTTTCTTTGCAGAAGATCTAGAAATGGCATAAACTTCAGCACCAAGAGCTTTGGCAAAAAGCACACCCATATGACCAATACCACCAATACCAAGAATACCAACTTTTTTACCTGGACCACAACCATTTCTAACTAGTGGAGAGAAAACAGTTAAACCACCACATAATAAAGGAGCAGCTAAATGAGTTGGAATATTTTCTGGAATTGGAACAACAAAATGTTCATGAACACGAACATAGTTTGCATACCCACCTTTGGAGTTATAACCATCTTCATAATCTTGACCATAAGTGGTAACAAATCTCTTACAGTATGGTTCGTTATTAGATTTACAACGATTACATTCTAAACAGGAGAAAACTTGAGCACCAACACCGACACGATCACCGATTTTTAAACCGGAATTACATTTTGAGCCTAATTTAACAACGGTACCAACAATTTCATGTCCCACAACCAATGGTTTTGTAACATCCCCCCAATTACCGTTAGCACAATGAATATCTGAACCACAGACACCACAGGCTTCAATCTTGATATCAATATCGTTATCATAGAATGGTTTTGGGTCAAAAGAAACCTTTTTTGGGTTCTTCCAATCTTTATGTTCTAAAACAGCAATACCTTCAAATTTTTCTGGGTAGGACATTTTTGTAAGTGATCTTTTTAAGTCTATTAAAGCTCTTGGCCTGTTGTAAAGGATTAGTTAGGGAAAAAGATTTGCGACAGATCTGGCAACTTCTTCTGTATTTTTAAAAATTTTCTTCTTCTTTAATAGTGAAAAATTGCACAACCTCATCTCCTTTTTGGCCTATTTTTTTTCTTCGGTCCTCGTTTCTTTTTTGACTGAAACAAATAGTCGGCCGAACTTCAAGCGGCTTTTCCCAACAGAAGTTTTTGCCCTTATGTAAGCAGATGAAAAAGTTTTGCTTGATTACGTGACATTTTGATATGTGATAGGAGAGATTCTTGAAATTGGCAATGTTTGAATCTGAAGTTTCCAAGATAGAGTGCTGGAGCTTGTTAAGGATATGTAAAATAAAATTAGTATTAGAATCAAATACACTCACCCTTTGTTGATTGTAACAGTACATCTATATCAAAACAAAATTACAGCAGGTAGAAATTTACAGAACCAATATCCTCGAATCAGTCTTTTTTTTTTTTTTTTTTTCCCAATAAGTGACAACTATAAAGGTGATTGTATTATGTGCTGGTTGCTTTGATTTGTACTACTATGACTATCTTTCATTTTATGGATGAGAAATGTGTTGCGAATTACTATGCTCAACTAATGTTGGCCTTGTTTCTAAGGTTGGGGCTCCTTATTTATTATATTTGGACTATTAAACTTTTATTTGTGGAAGTTTACTAACCCAAAATTGGTTTGACCTTCTTCTCGTCATTATTTTCATCTTTTTTACTTGAAAACTAGTCACTGTATCTTCGATTTAGTCTACTTGACCCCCACTTAAGAATGTGACCCACAAGACTGAAAAAAAAAAGGAAAGAAACAAAGAAAAGAGAACTAAAAGTCCCATAACAGGACCATCCCTCCTTATTTTAACAGATAGAAACAATCTTAAGACAAAAAACTGGAGCCAAGCCGCTCACTTCCGAAGTCAAGGCCAAAAAAAGAAAAGAAGAAGAGTCCATCGTGAATATTCCACAATCAATATCCACCCCATCAAAATAAGTCAAATATGTAAAGGAACACATTCACCGAAGAAAAAAAGAGGAACGGTTTCCTTTTGCCTAATCGAAATAAAAATCCATAATAAAATAAAAAAAGATTCTAATCAAAACTGGATTTGAAAAGATCAGGGCCAACTCAAATAGAACAATGTAGAGAAGATCTTAAAATGTCATTATACTACTTCATCTACGATATTTCCTTTACAATGAGTAAACTCTTTGTACAATAGTAATATGAAATCTCGAAGGCGTCACTATATCTTCCATTTCTTCCGCCGTTTAGAAACTTTCCGTGGAAGGAAAAAAGTACGGAAAATCATTATTTCCGGTAGGCAACCATTGTTTTTGTCTTAAACAATGAATGGAAGCCATATCTAAAATTAACAATAGATCTTTAAGAAACAGTATTTATTATTAATCCAAATTTACAGAGGGGGGTTGTTTACATAAGAACATCATAATGTTCTGTTAAGGCTCTGTTTTCTCTTTTCTTTTTTCAGCTCGTTATGATCAGGCAACATGTAAATACACGTCATATCTTGCTATGGGTCTGAATAAGATCAGTTGATGTTATGCCTTGGCAAAATTTTTTACCTCCGCCGGTATCTGACACATGAGGTCAGTTAAGTTACCTGTACCGATGGTATTCATTTTGTTTCAACATGATATTTATATATAAATAGAAGTTATCTAGTTGATTCTAGTCGACTTTACTGTGCTTCTTTAAGACAGGAAAAACCACAACAATCATACCATCCATTTTACACAAAACTACTCAATAAAAATGCAATTTCAAAACTTAATTTACTTCGCTATGCTTTCTTTAACTCACTTTGGTGGTGTTCAAGCTGCACCAAATAGTGCTTCTTCTTCTTCCGTTGCTTTACGTGGCTCTATGGTTGATGTCCCACAATTTAGAATTAGAAGTACTACTACCGCTAATATCTCTACAGTAGCCACTGCTACATCATCTGCCTAAATATTTATACAAAAAAGAAAGAAGAAGACTACCCTTTTTCCACACGTTTGATAGATTTATTATAGATTTTCTTTTTACACTTTTTTTTAACTTATAGAAATTATAGAACTTTTACATAACCATTTATAGACTGACATATTAAACTATTCTTTTTTAATAATTCTTTTTTTTTATATTCGATCAAGAAGATGTTGATACTACTCATTTTCCTGCACTTTAAAATATATAACTGTTTTAATTAATTATATAAAATACATTTCTAATATATTTTAATTATCACTCTTTTTTTTTAATAAATTTAGTTATCTTTTATTTTTGGCTGAAGTCTCCTGCCAAGATAATGTCCTTGACAGGTTTCGGTGTTATAAAATGGAAGAGGTAACGAACACCTTTTTCATAAAATCACAGAAAAAAGAAAAGAAACCAATAGAAATGTTACACTTGGCATTTTTTATTGCCCAGACCCATTCAACGCCGGAAAAATATATCTAAGTTGGGCCAAGAGAAAAACTAACATAAAGTATAGATGGCTTAAACAAATCTAATTTCTTTGTGATCAACTATAATTAAATGAGGGGTAAAAAGGTACACTATCAAAGTCACAAGCCCCCAAGACCGAAGATATTATGACTAAGTTAACTTAACAAGTCCAGAATTCAATTTCCACGGAGGTAACCACTGATTATTAATAATTTTCTCCACTTTAACAGAAAAACAGGATTTTCAGAGTTAGGAATTAAAAGTTATCAAGTCGTTAAAGTACAATATAGAAGTGAGTAAGACAATACCAGATGCAACAGATGCTCCACTTTTGAAGAGAAGCAATCCTTGCGGAAAGCGGGAATAAATGGTTTCTTGGTCGATTTTAGAAGCCTTTAAAAGAAAAGACCCTTCGAAATTTGTACTTCTTCGAGATTAAAACAATGCGAATCTATTGTTTATCCGCGGCCAAAAGAATTAAATCCGGTTCTCGAAAGAAAGGAAAAATCTTAAATTTCAATTTGAAAAGCGCTATTTTTTTGAACCGAAATTTCCTTCGAGAAGGCGACCAAAAATCTGCTGCGTGAGATCTGAGTGAAATCTGTATTTTCCATTGTCTTTTTTTTTCAGATCTCAAACTTTAATCTCATTTGAAGTGGGGCTGCTTCAAACAATACAGCTTACGAAATATTTGCCAAACGCCGAGACTTCAATTTTAATTGCTATTAAGTGGAGTTTAGCTTTTCTTTTTTTTAAGAGTTAAAGAGAACCTGACACATATATAAAGGATGAACTATTTTAATAAATGCACAAATCAATTTCCCTTTCCCTTCTTTATTTTAAATATAAAGAAAAACCAAACCAATACAAACCAACAAACGCTACAAACATCAAATATTCTTAACCAAAACAAAATGCAATTCCAAACTTTATTCTCTTTAGCCCTTTTAGTCTCTTCTGTTGTTGCTGCTCCAGTTGCTCAATCCTCTGACTCCAAGTTTGACACCCCAACTTACAAGATTAGAGCTCCTTCCAGTGCAAAGTTTGACACTCCAGCTTACAAGGTCAAAGGTTCTTCTACCACTACTTTAAGTGCCTCTTCCACTCAAGCTGTTCCAAGAGCCACCGCCACTTTACATGGGTCAATGGTTGATGTTCCAGTGTTCCACAACAGATACTCTAACTCTACTGTCTTAATTTAAAACTAGATCTCGTAATTTTTTGCATTTTTTCAACTCAGCATTGACAATTATTTGTCACACACTTATAGATACAATCATTTCATTCACATTCAACCAGCATTCATATACATTCAGCATTTTCACAGGTTTTTTATAGATAGCATTTCATTTTATAGATTTTACAGCATTATTTTAATGATATAATAATTATATTCACTTTTTATTTTTATCTCTTTTTTTCTTAATTATATATTTATCGATTTTGGTCCTCTATTCATAGCTTTCCACATTGGATGGTAGAGATAAAAAAAAATTCCGACAAGTAAATCATGATACTATTCGAAACGAATAGAATCAACCATATGTAGATAATAATTGCAAATAATTGCCAAAGCAATTTGATTCAAATTTGCAGGCATTAAAATACCTACTAATAATCAAATCATAGTTATCCATTCAAAGAGCGGATGCTTCGGTTATAATTCGTCTAATAGTCTGTGCTTGATCCTTAACATCGATTGCACCAAAAAAGTCTGAGACTTTTTAAATTCAAAAGCTAACTTCTTATAAAAGACCTTCAGAAATATTATCATTCCCAAGCCAATTAAAAAAGGGGTAATGTATTACCTCTTGATAATGATCGAATTTTTTTCTTTTGCAGTGCAATTTGGGGATAATATTCCTATCCATTCTTGAATTATTGTGAGGCAGAATAGCCTCGGTTCTAAATGTCTCTAACTACAAACACTGAAAACAACACCCGATATTTTGGAGAGTAATTATTTTTTCGAGTACCTATATACTGTTTATTAAATGGGCGGAAGCTCCCTATAGTAGCGTGCATAAAAAAATAGTGCCATTTTAGTCCGAAGGACACCCGGTTATATTGTATTATATGCTTTTATAATTTCCTATATGGGTTAGAGAAAAGTATTCAAAACGAAATTAGATACATTAAATCAACAAAGAGCAATACAGGTGCAGAAACCAATTCTTCAAATGAGGCTCCTCTCTCGATACAAAGCCTTATGCACCTTCTTTTCCACACCCAGTAGCTTGACATCAACATCGTCCAACACTTGTAGTCAACCCCTTAGCCACATATATAAAGCGTTTATAGAATGGTAGTTTCCCTCATTGTGACCACAAATACTTTTGGAATGTCAAGATTCATGATTCAAAGAGCTAACAAGTACAACAATCAAATTTGAAAAAAAATTCTTAATATAATATGAAGTTCACAACCATTGCTGCTTTAGTCTTATCTTTAGGTTCCTCTGTCTTAGCCGAATTTGAAACCGTCACCTTT
>PPOL03000097.1:0-34572 GCA_003708905.3 Monosporozyma siamensis
TACTGATAATGCAGCTAGTGTTATCCACAGTACTGTTGACCTATTCAATAACGAGAAATACCCTCTTTACTTCACACATGTTGGTTGTCTAATTCATGTCATTAATCTAATTTCAGAAGTATTTATTGGGGAAATTTATTCTCACCGTGAAAGCATCGAAGATAAAATTATTTCCCAGGTTAGTGACCATTCATGCACAGAAGAATGTAACATCAATAACCTTATTAATGATCCATTTGATAGAAAATCACCTCTGATTATACAAAAGCTTTGTTCTTTTCGTAGAGAAGTCATGATATCTGACGCAAAACAGAAATTATACAAAAGTTTTTCATTGAGAGTCATACCAAGCTATTGCCCAACCAGGTGGAATATTAAATTTGAAATATTACAGGCATTCGTTAGTCAGAAGGACAAAATATTTGCTTTCTTGCATAGTTGCCAAGAAAAAAAAATTGTAATTGAAAATCCTCTAAATTATGATGACCTGAATACAGCTGAAGAATTGCTTGCTCTTTTACAGCCATTCAAAATTTTAACTGAAATTCTATCAAGACGTGAAACGTTTGCTTTCAGTTATGTCCCAATTGCATTTAATTAAGTACATTGATTGTGTCGAAATGAAATATCCCCTTGGCTATTCCTTTATTAAAACAAAGAAGAACATACAGAAATATTTAAAAATGACTGCTGCTCGCAACCCTATAATATACCTTAGTGGAACATTCCTCGAATCACAACAATTTGGAGTTATTAATGAATATGCGAAATATTCAAACGAGCCCTTAGAAATTATTAAGGAATTGGTTGATATTGCGTATATTTTGGGAAGGTTTGATAATATGGCTGTACAAACACCTAACTTATCAGGACAATGGGTTGGCTTGGGTATAGGCACCAATGGCCCATTTGTTGCAAATCAGGAGTCAACATATTCCAAGGAAGATGATGTAAGAGTTATTAAAGAAATAATTGGAAAGAACATTTCAAACAATTATGTAGTACTTGGACTACTTCAGCCAAAATTATAAGGTTATGTTCGAGGAAAAGTTGGAAAAATTTAAGGAAAAAAAGAAAGTGGAAAATGATAGTACTGTATATTATAGGTTAGACTCCTCTGGTCATCATCATCCATATGATCTTGCATTGTTGGAAATCGAAGCCTCTGTCTCTCTATTGAAAGCATTTGTAATCAATTCCTGTGATGAACAGTACAAGCCACCATCTATTGAACTTTAGACAAACCTAAATAAAGATGATTTGGATGAAGCCAACATTGTAATAAATGTTTTTAGATCTATCAACAGGCTAATTAAATTCTTTAGCCACCAGAAAATGTTGGCCCATTGTCGTCTAGCAGCTTTCATATATGTGGAAAAACTGGTCAAAAATTTCGTCAACAGTTTCACCATGTATTACCCCCATATTGATCCCACAGAATTGAATAACTTTATGGAGAAAACATGGAAGTTCGAGACCGAAGGCTGTGAGTCACTTTTCTTATTTAGCTTATTTCACCCATACAGGGATGAAATAACTAAAAGATATGTCCAGATCAAAGGTCACGAACTTCCCATCAAAGAGCAAGTAACAACCATACTCTTTAAAGTTTTGGAGATTGAAAAAGACCCTTTAACCGAGGAAAGGGTGTACTATATGTTTGATAGCCAGTACAAGGCAATTTGTTCGAAGCACAAATTTTTGAAACATAAATCTGAAGTTCCTCTTAACATTGGCATGTTTATTCTAAGATGTAATGAATTTGGCACTAAAATTATAGAACTTATGAAAAAATATGAAAATAGTGATGAATTCAACCTTGTGATTATATTATTGAAAATTCTAATGTGCGTCGTGGTAACTTCGGTGGATTCAGAGAGGGTATTCTCTTCTTTGAGAGCGTTTGTTGGACAGAGAAGAGTACAATTGCTTCCAGAAAGCCTGGATAAGTTACAAAAGATTTATTCTTTCGACCAGGTTCACAAAAAGTACGCAAAGAATAGTACTAACTTGGACCAACTATTCTCAGGAACTCAGAGCTTTGATATTTTATTAAAATTTTGTGTATATAGATTAAATTGGTATAATTCACAAATTACTGTAAAAAACTCTTCTCAAATTCCTTTTGATGTTTTGCAATTTCCTCAGATTGTTTTTACAGGCGGTATAACGAGGGTAAGAAATCTTATTTTGCCTAAAAATGGAAGTAGACCTAACTTTTTAAAGTTTTTTTTAATTTCGACGTATTTCATGACAAATACCTTTTTGTAAAATTTTTGTAAAGTATACCTACATCTAATCTCGCCCTATTGAAGTTAGGAAAAAAGGAATAGACCTACTAAATTAACCCAACATCGTCTAACCAAATTCTCATTTGAAAATCTTTGCCTACTTCAAAAGTGTATAATTCTGCAAAATTAGATTGAAAATTTTGGACCTGACTTGGTTCCCATCTCTCTGCAAATAACTGTGCTATTCCAGCAGTTGAATCAGGTGCTTATAAGGCATTGATAGGGGAAGGTTATATTCTTAATAGATTTACATTTCTTGATAATATTAAGAAGGCATATAGGGAAATCAAACATCACTGTAAAAATATTTTATCCTATATCAAGGAGATATCTTTAATCTTGGATGGATAGTCAGATAGCTATGGCAAAAAACACATTGGTTTTATTGCAACATTTGTGCCAAATTGTGGTGAAAAATTATCTAATATAAAGAGGAAGCGAATTGATAGATTATTAAAAAATAATTATGGCCAACTGCAATGCAAATATTTTTTGGACTTAAACATATAGGTTTAGAGAGTGAGATGGTTAAAACTTAGCCAAATGGATAATAAAACTTTTAGAAAAATTTGATATTAAGCATAAATTGATCGCTATCACATTAGATAAAGCATCAGCAAATTCGAAGATGGTCAGAGAACTTTATGACATTATAAAAAAGGACAAAAGAAATCTGGCTGCTCAAATGGGTGAAATATTCTTTTTTAGCTGTTCAGCACATATGATTAATCGTCTTATTGTGAGTTCTCCAAGTCGATTAAAAACTTAGAATGTGCCCCACTGCAAAAAACGCTATCATTAAATGGGTTAATTTGCAAAACTCCTGAGTTATTGAGTCACTGACATGAGTTTTTCCAATGAATTCATATTAAAAATTGATGGTCTACCTAAGTTTTTCGATAAATATCCAAAGATGAAAGAAAAATTCGGTGCCATGTTCAACTTTACTCTAAATGAAATATCTAATATGCGCTTCTTGTTAATACTTTTAACTCTTTTCGACCAACTATGTCAGAAAGATACAGTTAATTCCTCAGCTAATAACCTCTATTTTTATTTTTATATGGAAGCTTACCTCAAAGAAATCAAAATGATGGCCGATAGTAGTAAATTTTGCGGTGTGATAGGCTAATCCCTGCAAACAGCTATTTATTTTAAAGATAGGGATTTATTTACCTCTGGAAGAAGTACTCCTTTCAGGCAATTCAATGAAATCGCTGAAACTTATGAAATAATAAAGATATTTTCGGATGAAGTGTCTCATACATCTCTGATTCACTTAATCTTTATTCTAAGTTAGAGTTAACGAAAGGGGATTTGAGCAAGGTTGAATTGCTAAATATACTTTAGAGATAAGCTTATTGTTCCATTTGGCTAAGTTTATACTATTCTCACACTCTAAACCTATATAGATTTTGAAAGCTTCAGTTATTTCATCGAATTGTCTGAGAAATAAAAGCAGATCCAACAGGATAGAAAACCTCTTATAAAGGTATTAACAACATAGCATTTAATTTATTGCTTGCTACAACAGACTGTGAGATGGATGTTATTAAACGATTGAGACTAATATTTAAAGTGTGAGTTGAAGTGCATTCCAGTCATATACGAGTGAACTACATTATCCAAATTCTGACATTACACTCCATAATAGTGTTGAATTTGCAATAGAATTATTG
Organism: Monosporozyma siamensis; assembly: GCA_003708905.3. Classification (NCBI taxonomy): domain Eukaryota; kingdom Fungi; phylum Ascomycota; class Saccharomycetes; order Saccharomycetales; family Saccharomycetaceae; genus Monosporozyma; species Monosporozyma siamensis. The sequence goes on from PPOL03000097.1 coordinate 3,971, forward strand.
GGCGAACAGAAGGGATATATATCCTTAATTGGCAACTTTTGCATTGACACTACATTATACTAAATGTAGTTCGGTTGATATTGAACGTGCATTTAGTATATATCGAAACATGCTCACTAATAAAAAATTATCTCCAGAAGGTTTACATGAATTTATTCGTTTAAAATTATGGCTTGATTTTCTTGCTGGAACACCCTACAATGGGAGGTTATTAGATAAATACCGAAAAATGGACTATGATGATGATAGTGATTTGGAAGCTTTTAGTATTTTGAATGTGAGTAGACATTCTTTTTCTTTTGAGTAACCATAGCAGTTTGTTATGCAGCCAAATGATTATTGACAACAACTTATGCCCTTAGCATATAACACAGAGCCTTCAGCTCCCTCTAGTAGCTTTTAGAAGCATTTAGTATTTGTGTTTATAGTCTGAATGACGGTTAATTTAGCGGTTACTATTACTAGTAGTCTATTAAAAGTGGTTGATGATATCTCAACAAAGCGTGCACTTTCCATTTTTTTTGAAAATTTTTCAGAAATGTCTTCTTTTTCTGTCAAATATTTACCAAAAGAAAAAATAAAAAATTCCGCAATAAATATTTATTGAAGATATGGTTCATTCAGTTAATTAACAGCATTAACTTGAAATTACAACTTTGCTCAAACCTGAAATAAGGCCATTCAAAACCTTAAAAATTGTTGTGCATTCAAGTAAGATGCACTGGTCTGTATGAATTGTAATATATTCATGACCTAGTGACTGTAAAAATGTAGATAAACTGGTATGGATAAATTCACCTGCATTTGATAAAGAGAAACAAGAAGAAATTGGAGTTTAACTTACTTGTTTGCTCCAGAAAAATAGACTGACTTGAATAACCATAGGACTAAAATACATTTGTATGACCAAAATGCCTTTGATTATGTAGCTGAAGTTGCCTAGGGGATTAATAAGAATGTAATTCCTGCCCGTAACTCAACAATTGTTTCGCTGTTATTTAATGGGCGGTTTTTCAATAACGGGATAAGTTAATGCTTAATAGCCTGACTTGAATGTGTTATGTCTCCTGGCCAATTTCAAATAAACATACCACAAGTGGTTAAATTACTGCTTGACCTTCGTACTCCCTTTATTATTACAATATGACGAGACTAACTACTTTAATACTCAGATTTTTGTGTTTCTTGTTATAATTTTATTATCTCTCTTTCTTACGCTTTGAACAGATTATTCTGCATAAATTACTACAATATTTGTAAAGCTAGAAGATATCTATCAAGTCAGATGTGTAAAAAGGTTCCTTTTACATCCGCAGTTGGTAATGGTCAATTAGCAAGTTAAGAAGTATTTTTGCACCATCTGAGGAAAAACGACAACTCATGTTGTAACAACTTAATCAAACTGTCAAATCCACAATGGGTAACTCCTGGCCCAAATAAAACAAACCAATAACCTTCCAAAAAGTAGAAATTTACACTTTTCTCTTTACCCATGCTGTAAATTCAAGACTGAGAAATGCTTGTAATTTTTCTTAACATTGAAAGGGATCCCAAAGTCAGAAATGTCGAATATACCTTCCGTGCTGTGTTCTTTTTAACTCGTACGTTTTTTAGCGATCACAATTTGTTAAATTTAAAGGGGTGATCCTTACTAACTACTCATTTTTTGTTTATATTCATTGATACAAACCTGAAAGGTTTAGTAAATAAAAATGTTCTATAAAGGGCTTGAACTGTATATTATTTGGTTTTAATGAGTATGCTTTGCCTGATGCCCTTCAAATAGGCCAAAATAATTATGGAATTACATTTATAACATCTTCATACAATTATTAAAGGCATATGTTGCTCTTTGGTACTGTATTTTCACCTGGTAGTTACTTGTTTAAAAAACATATGTATTTTATTTGGAATTTTTCCTTTAAAATCATCTAAAACTGTGCTAGTTACTGACCATTGCCCTTAAAGGGACCTATAGACTATATCTAACATTGTCAGCTATATAGCTCCACACAATTAAAAAGTAAACTGCTCCTTACCTTTGCACAAAAAAGGTACACTCACCATTTATTTAATTTTTATCGTAATAAGTTTCTATTAAAGTAACAAGTCTAGTTCAGTAATTACTTTGTGTATTGGTTAGTTACTTTACAAAAAAGGATAAATAGCTGATTACTAACTTCATATAAACAATCCCTAATTTATTTATGAGGAAACTGTATATAAATATATTAGCCTCTATTTCTTACCATATTTGAACTCTTCAAGAAATATTTGCGTGCTTAAAATAATGAAGTTGATTGATTTAGACCTACTCTAAACCAATAACACTTGGAAAAGGTGGAGAATATATACTATCTTATATAGACTTGGTGAGGGTATAAAAAATAACAGTACTCGACAGTCTAGTTAAAATCTCAAATGACGACCATACTAAACAATCTCAAAGATTTAGACCGATGTACAAACAAAAACTTTCCTTCAAGCTAAATATCTCCATTTTTTACTTTAAATTGTATGTAGATCTAGGTCACTCGTTTAAAATATGTGACATATTACATTAAGTTTCAGCCTAAAATGCCACAGAATATGTTGAGATATGTACATATTTTTTTTTTTTTAAGTTGACTCAATAGCTAGATTTACAGTGAAGCAATGACTTAACTAATTGAAAATTTGAGAACTATTTATTTATTCACTTCTATAACTATATATAATATATATTCCCCTTTTAATTGTAGAGTATCATATTGGAAGAAATAAATGAAGAGTTCCGGCTTGTGGAATTTTATACCCATAGATCAACAATCAGGTTAATAGAAATTCTGTTAAAAACAAAACCCTTGTGCCCAATCAATACTTTTTATATTCTCACTTTTTGACCAGGATAGGGCCTTACAAATAACCCTTTGCTGCTCCTGGAGCTTTTGAAAGAAAAAAAGGAAGTTGGTACTACAAAAATAGATGTGGAGTAATGTCTGCTTAATGATATCACCATCAAATATATATTCCCAAATCAAATAATTTAGAAATTATCTGATTAAATTGGAGGCCAAACGTTTTTAGTGGATGATATTGAATTAGCAGGCAATACACAGTACCAATGTCAGAAGAAGACAGAGTTAAAACAGCATTTATATCAACGGAATGTGATGCCATTCGGTCTTACTATTGTTCCTGCTACTTTTCAACGACTTATGAATTCTGTACTCAGAGGATCTATTGGAAAATGTGTCGTTGTATATTTAGATGATATTTTAATTTATTCCGAAAATATAGAAGAACATAAAACACATTTAACTGACGTTTTAACAACATTGAGAGAACATCAGCTATATGCCAAGAAAAAGAAATGTGAGCTCTTCCTTAAGAAAATATCATTCTAAGGACACATTTTAGTGGCAAAGGAATTAAATGTGACCAGAAAAAAGTAAAATGTATTCAGAATGGGAATAAACCAAAGGATTATAATGGAAGTCAAAATGTTTTTGGGTTTGATCGGTTGGTAGAAAAGATATATTAAAAAATTTTCACACATAGCATTTCCATTAAGAGAATTTGCTAACCAGATGGTTGTGGTATGGGCTAAACCTTAACAGCACACATTTGATCTATTAAAACAAAAACTATTAGAGGCACCCATTCTTAGACCATTTGATCCAACTAAAGCATTACTTTTAACTACTGATGCTAGCGATTATGCAGTTGGAGCAACCTTAGAAATGAGTGGAAAGAAAGACAACAAAGTAATTGGTGTGGTAGCATATTTGAGCCGCTCATTGCATAATCATGAGCTTAATTGGCCGGTAAGGGAGAAGGAATTCTTTGCAGTGGTACATGCATGTCAAAAATGGAGACATTATCTATTGGGAATCCATTTTAAACTAAGAACTGATCACCAATCATTACAATATGTTTGGAAGGAAAGAAATACTAAACCTAGATTAGTTCGTTGGTGGGATGACAAATTTAATTTCACTTTGGAATACATTATGGGTCCTAAAAATAGGGCAGATGCTTTGTCAAGATTAAATAATATTAATACAACAGCAGATCCCTTCCACAGAATTAGTCACACCACTATAGATCAACAATACTACGATATTTTAAAGGCAGAGTACCTCAAAGATCCATATTTTATCCCGATCTATCAACATTTTACTGAAAACATTGAATTACCCGAGGAATATTATACCATAATTAAGAAAGTCATCTTCAACAATGGATTATTATATTATATCAATCCAGTAAACAACCATTATAGGCTTTCACTACCAATTGACACTATACGAACACTAATCTTACAAATCCACCACGACTCGAATTTGGCTGGTCATCCAGGTCCTTACAAGACTTTCCAAAATCTTATTAGAGATTATTATTGGCCAAACCTGATTAACACAATCCATAATTATACCAAAACATGTATAGAATGTCAACAATCTAAACATATAACACTGCTTCCTCCTGGTATCTTCACACCACTATCAATACCAAAACAACCATGGACCTCAATTAGTATAGATTTCGGTTACTGGTTTAATTAAAGTAGGCTCATTGAATTATATTTTAGTTATAACAGAACGACTTACAAAGTGGCCTAATATCGTACCCACAACCAGGAATTTAACAACGGTAGCATGTGCAGAATTAGTATTAAATAAAGTTGTGTGTAATAATGTCATTTCAGAAGTAGTATTAGCTGGTAGAGATAAACTATTTACAGGTGCCATGTAGAGTATATTCTGTCATGTATTAATATAAAATCATAGCAAAGTATACTCTGTCTTTTGTAACCACGAAAATTTGTGTTCATATACTTTGTTAATTACAATATGAAGGCATAAAAGGAGATTCAGAAAGTTCTGTGATCAGTACTTCTTCTTTCAATGAAGATATACAATTTTGCTAAATGAGATGGAGAAGGCAGATTCCACGCAGTTGACATTAAATAATCTTTTGTGGAAGTACCAGAAAGACGCACACACCGGATTATGAATTAATAGTCAACTGCGTGGAAACTAGTCGTTGCTCTAGAGGATGTTACTCTGCCGAATATAATAATGCAATTTATATATATGTTCCAATTATGTATGATTCAACCTGCTTGCTGTTCTGTTATCAATCATATCCTATACTCTAAGAAAGAAAGAAAAAACATTAGTCAAACCAATTTGGAAGTAAACAAATTAGGTTCTTAAATATTCTAAAATACACCACCTTGCTTGACATTTGTTCAGTAAGAAAATTGATACACTTTCTTTGCTATTTTGAAGGTTATACATAACTTATTGCTTGAGTGATTGATAAGAATGTCAAAAAAAAAAAAGCAAAAAGGATTAATGAGTTGTCAATCATACTTGTAAAGGGGAAGTAACCACTTCATCTTGAACATTAGTTTGTTTGTAGAGGATACTAAAACTATGATATACCCCTAGACTAGGTTTTCCTTAATCTTGGAAACTAGTTTAATCCTCAATTGTAAACATTTTAGGTTAGTTTAATAAATTGTAGACTAAAAGGAAGAATCAGCCTCCAAAATTATTGATAATAGAAAGATGAAGTGATAAAGGGTTTGTAGACTTCAGAAATTGACTATTGTATTTGGGTGTATAAAGATATTTTCTTGGTCAAAAATTTATATATTCGTAGAAAACCAAGCAGCAACCCTTAAGAATATGGTTATACTGAGGAAAATAAAGTAGGCGCTTATATTTTTTCTTCTTTCATTAGGAAGAAATAATTTAGTTGATATAACTTACAAGATATTATTGGCTAGGTGTTGATAGAGAAATACGTCGAATCTACTGACCAATTTATACTTTAATTCGTGTTTGTCACACCTTCAATAAGAGTGTAGATAAGTTTTTTAAACTATGTTATGACAACGTTAATATAGTTTTTTGAGAACAGATATATCTTTAGACCATCCTCAATGTATATTGGTCAATTAACTTTTGTAAGGTCAACCAACAATGAAGTTATATAAACTTTTTTTACCCGACATGATTAGCCAATTGGAGATATTTGTTCTATATATTCTCCTTTGGTTTAACATGCCGTAGACAATTTTAACAGACTAAATTTATAGTGTAAGATTCAACTCAAGCACAAAACAAACGGATTAAAATGGAATTTAAAACTCGGCAAAGACTCCTGTTCTGTCAATATACTTCAGAAGAGATGATTCAAATTCTGTTTTATCCAATATTTACCTGTTTTGGATAATATATTAATTTGACGCGTTTAACTCAAAGAAAAACAATATAAAAAAAGAAAAAGAAAAAAATAAGCCACGTAAGGTAAAATATAACTAAAATTTAAGATCAAGTAAACCACATAGAGGTAATGGTTTGTAAGGGTGTCATTCAGTCACATATTGGTAAAACGTTAATCAATTATCTGGATAATATCCCACTTCATCATTTGACAAGAGAAAGATTAGAAAATGCGATAAAGAGAAACTCTTTCAATGACCCTGATTTGATGATAATGATAACAAGATTATTTCGACAATATGACATGTCCAGAGACAAACGTACACAATATAAGACATTACAATCCTTAATATGGCACACATATTTCCAATGGGATAATCAATATGTGAAATCAGGTCCCATCAAGACAATAAAGACTTTACCACCACATTTACAACCTTTATTAAGAACTTCAAATTCAATGACTATAGAGAAATCATACGATGATTTATTGACCCATTGGCCCTTAGAATCGCATTATGATATTCTTAATGCGGGGACGATGAACATGTCATTAAGAGATATGTGGTTAAAGAATCATCCATCTACGATACAAATGACTTTGAGTCATGTAAATGATAAACGAGAAATCATCGAACCTCTATTATCCCAATGTTTTTACCTTAATAAGGAACTTTGGAGACATTTCCAAAGTCAAAAACCCTTTGTCCCCATTGTGGAGATCCCCTTAACCGTGCATGGTGTGGCTGTTACTAAACGGCGAGTGCACAACATGATTAAAGACAAATTACACACAGTGACTTCATTATTACTTCGCCAATGGCCCGCGTTGTACAACGACGCTCTGATTGAAGAAATGTTGCAATTACAATCTGACAACAACAACAGAACATTGCAGAGACTTTATCGTCGCAGTTTGGAACACAGAATGTATCGTTGTGTTGTGGTGGCTTCCGGTCACGTGTTTGAGCGTGTGGGCACGTGACCCCCACACTTCCACAGTGGGAATTTCCAAAGTGAAGAACAAAAAAAAAAGACTATTACAAAATGTGTGTGCTGTGTATCTCAAAGTGGAAATCAACGGTGGGACAGCCCTCGAGCAAGTGGGAATCCTTACAACGGGTTTCTGATCTTATAAAAAGTAGTCATCTTCAATCCAGTTCGATTCTGTAACTCTCCTTTATTCCGTATTCTTTCTTATGAGTAATAATAATACTATAACAACAACAATAACAACAAATATAGTCATCTCAACATGGCTGAAAGAAGAAAATCTTTTGTCTATGCAGACTCTACAAGCAGTCTCAACGCTGATGTTCACCATGATGATGATGTTTTGAATAGTAACAATAATTTAGATGATTTAGAGGCTGAATATGATCAATATAAACATGCCGAATATGGATCTACCAGTCATCATGATAATGATAATAGTAATAATATTCAAACTACTAATAATGATATAATTGAACCATATAAATCTAAAACTCATGAACAATCAATTAATAACAAAAATTTTGAAAAACCATTCGAATCTACAATTTTAACCGGTTCAGAAACTGTCGTTCCTTCATATTATGAACATATTGTCACTGAAAGAGAATATTTTGAACATTCTTTAAAAAATTATTTCACTTTACATGCTGTGGGTAATTATTTTAAATCTTTATTCCCAATTATTCATTGGTTGCCACATTATAATTTCACTTGGTTTACACAAGATTTAATTGCTGGGATCACTGTTGGATGTGTCTTAGTTCCACAATCTATGTCTTATGCTACTTTGGCTACTTTACCTCCACAATATGGGTTATATTCTTCATTTATTGGTGCTTATATATATTCTCTTTTTGCTACATCAAAGGATGTTTGTATTGGTCCAGTGGCAGTTATGTCTTTAGAAACTGCAAAAGTTGTAGCAAGAGTTATGGAAAAATATCCTGATGGTGAAATTGAAGCTCCAGTAATTGCCACTACTTTAGCTTTATTATGTGGTATTATTGCTTTAGGTGTAGGTTTATTAAGATTAGGGTTTCTTGTGGAATTGATTTCATTAAATGCTGTGGCAGGGTTTATGACCGGTTCTGCTTTAAATATTATTTCTGGTCAAGTTCCTGCTTTAATGGGATATAATAGTAAAGTTAATACAAGAACTTCAACTTATAAAGTTATTATTGATACTTTAAAACATTTACCTGATACAAAATTAGATGCTGTCTTTGGTTTAATTCCAATGTTTTTACTTTTTTTCTGGAAATGGTGGTGTAATTCAATGGGTCCAAAATTAGTTGATAGATATTATTCAAAGGATTCAAGACAAAATTTTATTTGGAAAAAATTTTATTTCTATGCTCAAGCTTCAAGAAATGCCATTATTATTATTGTTTTCACTGCTATTTCATGGCGTATTACTCGTGGTAAATCTTCTGATGAAAGACCAATTAGTATCTTAGGTACTGTGCCAAAGGGTTTACATGATATTACTACTGTAAAAGTGCCAGATGGTTTAATGAAAAATATTGCTCCTGAATTACCTGCTTCAATCATTGTTCTTTTATTAGAACATATTGCTATCTCTAAATCTTTTGGTAGAGTTAATGATTATAAAATTGTACCAGATCAAGAATTAGTAGCTATTGGTGTAACAAATTTGGTTGGTACAATCTTTCATGCTTATCCAGCTACTGGTTCATTTTCAAGATCTGCTTTAAAGGCTAAATGTAATGTTAAGACTCCTTTATCTGGTGTCTTTAGTGGTACTTGTGTCATTGTCGCTATTTATTGTTTAACTGGTGCCTTTTTCTATATTCCAAAGGCTACATTAAGTGGTGTTATTATTCATGCTGTTTCTGATTTAGTGGCTACTTATACTACTACATGGAATTTTTATAAGATGAATCCAACTGATTTTATTTGTTTCTTAGTCACTGTCCTTATTACTGTCTTTTCATCCATTGAAAATGGTATTTATTTCGCTATGTGTTGGTCTTGTGCTGTTTTATTATTTAACGTAGCATTCCCAGCTGGTCATTTCCTTGGTCGTGTTGAAATTGCTGAAGTGGTTAATGGTGATGTTATTGAAAATGAATATGTGGTTAATGATGATGATGATGATTTTGAAAGTGATTCTAATAAAGAAAATAATTTCTCAAATGGTAAAGATTTAAATAAATTTGGTAAGACTAAAATTTATGATAAGACTACTACTTCAGTATCAACAGATTCACTTAATGGTATATCTCCTTCTACAAAGATAATTTATCATACTAAATGGGTACCATTTGATCATAAATATACAAAGGAATTAAATCGCGATATTCAAATTTTACCACCACCACCTGGTGTTCTTGTTTACAGATTAAGTGATAGTTATACCTATATGAATTGTTCTAGACATTATGATACAATTTTTGATGAAATTAAAAAGACTACAAGACGTGGACAATTATTACATCATAAGAGAAAAGCTGATCGTCCATGGAATGATCCTGGTGAATGGGAACCACCCAAATTTTTAGCTAAATGGTTTAATCGTAAAAGTAAAGATAATAATAACTTAGAAAATGGTGTTACAGAAGGTGGTATTATTAGGGATGATAGACCATTATTAAAGATTGTTTGTTTAGATTTCTCTCAAGTTTCACAAATTGATGCCACTGCAATTCAATCTTTAGTAGATTTAAGAAAGGCAATTAATGCATATGCTGATAGACAAGTTGAATTTCATTTTGCCGGTATTATTTCACCTTGGATTAAAAGATCATTGAAAAAATTTGGATTTGGTGATATTAATGATACTTATAGTGATGAGTCTATTATTTCTGGTCATACTTCATATCATTTAGCTAGAGTTCCAGATGATCTTGAAACTGGATTTGAAGTGAGAGCTGCAACTGGTACTAATTTACCATTTTTCCATATTGATATTCCTGATTTTAATAAGTGGGGGTTATAGTCATAGAACCTTAATCAATATAATTAATCGATTTTACACACAACCTTTATATACTTCTTTATTTAACTTTTATATATCCTTCAATTTTTTTTTAATATTATTTCCCTAATTCTAACTTAATATTATTAACCTTTCATTATTCTTATTTGATATTTTCTAATCATAGAACGTATATGAATATAAATAAAGCACTTACACATAATATTATGGCAAAAATTAATAAAGTTGTATTTTTCATTCTTTGCCACCATAATCTATCTTTAATTTTATTTGCCTTTTTCCTAAAATTATGTGAAGTATTATTTAATTTTGATGTCTTATCGACTAATAAAGAAACACGTTCTTGTCTTTCTAAAAATTTGTCAATATTATCATTCATAATTTGTATTACATCTTGAATATCATCTTCCATATTTGTTGTATGATCACCATCTTGTAAATTTTCATTTCTATAATTAATTAATTCTTCATGGAATTTATCTAAGATATTACCAATTTGTACTCTTAATTCAATATTTGATTCAATTTCATTAAATTGTAATTGTTTTAATTCACTAAGTACACGTATGGGTAAAATTTTGGGGATATCTAATTTAGTGAAACAAACAATCAATACATCATTATTATAATTACTATTATTATTATTATTACTTGTCATAGTTGTATAATAACAATCATACCCATCTAATAAAGTCATTGACACCTTTGTCACTTTATTTCCAACATTATTAACAACTTTTGGCACCACCATATCTTCAATAATCTTATGAAACAAAGTTCCTTCATCTTCTTCATCACCATTGGTGGACTCTTCATTATTATTATTACCATTTATTGATCCATATGATAATCTATTGCTATTTGTTTGGGATTGATCTTGGTCCAAATAGAATGAAACCGTTTCGCTCGATCGCAACACTTCTAAATATGAGACGGAGAATCTGGTTGTCATGTTTAATTAATCGTCAAAGCACTTTGTTATTGCAATTATTCCTTGTGGATTTTATGTTGAAGTGGTGATTTTAAATTGACGGCTTTTTGATTTAAATTTAAAATCCCCTTTTAAATTTCCTTATGAAAAATCACGTGGTCAAAACGTCACAAATTCAAAGAAATAAATATATAAATAATATGAAATATTATGGAAATACAGTAAGATATTATAGATATATAATGAAATATAATGAAATATGAATAAATATAATAAAATATAATAAAATATTATGGAATAAATAGGTTTTAAATAAGAATATAATAGTTAAATGGTCATTGAAATCGTTCATCACACCAACCTTTGATGACATATTGTAAATCTGGATGATTACAACCTCTTTTAATCTTCCCACAAGGTGTTAATAAGAATTGATCCCTTCGAGATGTCAATTCATTAGAATTCAAAGATGAATTAAATTTCCAAGGTCTTAAGTTTGAATTTAATCTCACTAAAGAAGATTGTTTGTCGCTAGTAGAAGAAGAAGTAGTGGTTGGTGGAACATTGGGTATAAATTTTAAATTCCAAGGACAATTATCACCATATAAATCATTTCTTTCCAAACCATTATATAAATCGATCCAAATTTTTTTCTTTGTATAAATGGCTAATTTAATCTTTGGATCAAAATTATATTGTGATAAATTTTTATTTGTTACATTTAATAAAGATTGATCATCAATGGCAATTTGTGGTAAATGTCTTCTTTGAATAGAATCATTTTCAATGGCAAATAGTTTTAAAAAATTTGGATTTGATATCCTTTGTCTTATTCTTTTATTTGGTATTAAAGTTAAAGTCTTGATTTCATTCTTATTTTTTTCATTATGCCAAGATTCTAATTCATATTCTGAATCATTTAATTGTTCAGACATTTGTTTCACCCTATTATTAGAATCTTCCACATATTTAACAATGTTTCTAGAGAATAATGGGTTATACAAGGTTAAATTGTCATTTAAAGTGAAAAATTCTTCATTAAGATCCATATCATCTAAATTTAATAAATCCACTTGTGGTAATGGGGGGTCCAATATATTATTATCATTCATTAAGGGATGAAATGTAACATTTTCCACCATATCTTGTTTAGCTTTATTCGTTCTTTTCCTTTTAACATTATTATGTGATTTGCCATTATTGGCAGTCATAGTCCTGTTATAATTAGCCAAATCACTTAGATTTCGTTTCCATGTCCATACTAGATTATTATTATAATCATTTAAGACTACAAACGGACTGTATAACATTGTAAGTTTTGATCTTGTCACGTCCTTCTTTCTCTCCTCTCTCTTTAGAAATAATATTAAGCAGTACTAACAAACACCACGAACAACCCACTAAAGCAAGCACAACCACCCAATACTTGTTGGTGATGACCTTTTAAAAGAGATGTTAATAGTGGAAAAATCTTTAAAATGGGCTTTTTTGCTTTTACATAGTGGAAAAAATTATATATGCTATAAAAAAAAATCACGTGTTTCAGGCATATACAATTTATGGGGAAGTAGAATATTGTGTTGTAAAGTTGTTATTATCATTCTTTGGTTCGGTAGGAATGATATTTGGTGTGGTAGAGATATTCATTGAGGTTATGGCGTTGGTGTTTGATGTGGAGACGGGAACAACATTCAAAGAAGAGGCTGGGTTAGTATTTAATGAAGACATTGGATTAGAATTCAATGTAGCTTCTAATCTTTGCTTTTCTAACTTCTTTTGTTTTCTTCTTTCTCTATCATCATGTCCCTTTCTTTGTTTAGCTCTAATAATTTCTAATTCTGGTGTAAATATATTTCTTAATTCCTTTTCCCAAACTTTCATACAAAATCCACAAATAAATGGAGATAATTGTCCATATCTGGGACGTAAATCTGTTGGTCTTAATGATGATATTTCTTCGTGTTCTTCTTCGAATTCTTCTTGTTCATGTTCTTTTTCTAAGATTGCTAATCTTGTTGATCTTCTATAATTATTTGTTGTATCATTATCCTCTCTTAAATTATGTTTATTTATTTTACCTAATGTTACAATGTTAAAATCTTTTTCTAGTAAAGGTTTAATTGGTTGTAAAATAGTACCCTTTTTCGGTATTGGTTGATGCATTTGTGATAAATAATCAATATTTTCTTGTGGTTGACAATCCCAATGTTCCCAAATATGACATAAATCACAACAAATTAATTTATGATTATAAACATTTTGATCATTTAAAATTTTTTCTTTATCCATATCATTAAATGTTTGTAAAGTATTATCATCACAAATACAATGAAATATCCAATTTTTATTATCAGGTTGATTAATTGAATCATCAATATTATAATTTACAATTAATTTAATATCATTTTCATTAATACATAATTCATTTGGAATTTCTTTTATATTATTATTTTGATTACAATTTAAATGAATATACATTGATTCATCACTAATATCAATTATTGATCTTGTAAAATATGCCCCATTATTTAAAATTTGATAATCAATTTTAGTTAATTTTTCATTTCCGTTAATAAATTTTGGTAAATTTTTGGAATAATTTAATTTAAATAATTTAAAATCTTGATCAAATTTAAACCATAAAAGATTCCATAAGATATCTTTTAATCTTTTATTATATTTAATTAATGATCTATGTCTATTTTTCAAGAAATGATTTCTTTCATCAATTTTATTATTAATTAAATCCAAAATTTCTTTACGTTTTGATAATTCTTGACGTGATTCTAATCTTGAAGATTTTTTCCTTCTTGACATTAACATTGCAATTGATTTAATTTTATCTCTTTGTAATAATAATTTTGATGAATATAAAAGATGTGTAATTTTAACTTCAATAAATTGTGTTAAAAATTCTTGATTCAATGGTTGTTGTAATTTAATATAATTAATAAATGATAACCAATCCCATGATTTAACATTATAATCAATTTTAATTGAATTTAAATAAGAATCAATCTCTGATGAATAATCTAAATGAATTAATTCTTTTGAATCATTTTGATGTAAAATGGTACAATTTTGTAATTTAATTGGAATGGTTAAATTATTATCTTGATTATAATTTGTAATAATTTCTACAATTGAACCATGTGTGGGTAAGATTAAAATTTTGGTTGAATCATTTAATTGATAAGTGGGGAATTGAAATAAATTTAAATTATTATTTAAATAATTTTTAAAAATCATATTTTTAGTTTCAATAATTTTAATAATATAATAATAACATTGAAATTGTCTTAAAAATGGTAATTGATTAAATGTTAAATCAATTGGATATGAAAATTTGGGATAATAATTATTTAATTGTGAACGAATTTGTTCATCCCAATTAATTAGATCAATTTTATTTGATAATTGTTTTAATAATTTTAATTTAATTTGATTGACAAGGTTTGGGATCTCTTGTTCCTCCTCTTGTCCCTGACATAAATCTTGTAAGAATAAAATTTCATCAAATTTAATATCTTTCCACATTGGTTTAATTGAATTTAAAATTGTGGTGGTATACGAGTCACACACGTTATTAAACCAAGACATAACGAATTGATAATACCATGATTGAATTAATTCAGGAATTTGCTCATCATTGGGTAAATTTGGCAAAATTGTCTTATCCACATGTTGTAAAGTGTCCTCACTGACATAACTTCTCCAATCAAACGTAGCACTATTATTATTATTATCCCGTTTCAATCTCTTTTGTGGTCTAATGAATTCAACATGTTCATTTTGTACGCGTTGTAAATCTTGCTGTGATTGCAAAAGATCCAGATCAGTGGCTGTACTTCTTGTATTTCTTCTTGGCACATTTTCGACCGGGGTCAATATATCTGATAGAGTGGCCGGCGGTTCAGCGTAGGAGACCCTAGCGGATCTTCTTGTCCGTCTCATGTTGGTTATCTCCAGTGTGCTTGACTGTTTGTGATGCGGATTCTTCGTGGACGATTCCTTTGCACTTCTGAAATACCGCGAAGCCTCGCGCGGTTTTGTGCACGGCAAGTTTTTTCGTCTCAAACTTTTGAGAAGAGGCCTGCGTTTGCTGGCCCTCACTGCTCACAGCATACAGCCTTGAGGGGGGGCCTCTGCGGTGTCCCAGCAGCGACGAGTCATGGTTGGATGGGTGTAAACGTATCGTTCTCCTTTGAAACTGGGTTTGGAATTTCCATATCCTCAAAAACCTTCCTAATGCAAGTCCCACTGAGGTTTGTATAATGGGGAAATCGTATCCAGTTTTATACTCGTCCAGACAATGGGATTCTCTCGAATAGATCTGTTTTAAGTGTACCTCTAATTTTCTAAAAGTTTGTTCGAAGTCGATATTAGTACCAACAGACTATTCCCCCTCCACTCTCTTTACCTGTGCAGTAGAGCATTGGCATAGTTGCTTTTCTGAGAGAAAACAGTTGTTAAAAGCTTAGGGGGAGTTAAGATTTCAATACTGGTAGTTGCCACTTCTAAATCCCTCATTGTGATGTTCCTCATATCACACGCTTCAAAAAACTTAAAGATATCACTTGATTGATCGACGAAAGCCTTCAAGATATTGTGGGAACATAAGAAGGGATGTTTCTACTGACATATTGTTTGATCATGTTTAATATACCCAATGCATTTATCTTCCTGATAATATATCGGGATTGACCATCATTTAAAATAGCAACTAAACTCGAGGGTTCACTGAAATATTCACCCATGTTATTTGACATACCTTTATTAAAATTTGAATCTTCACTGAGCCACTGAGTGTCCGTTAATGTCTCATCATCAGTACTTAAATAAGATTGATGGCTGATTCAGTGACATGACATAAACAACCAGGGATGGACAGTGGATATTTGGGATTGTTGAAAACTTTACTGGTACATGAAATGACACTTCTGGCATTATCAGTACATGTACTAACCCACAGCTTTTCGAGGTTGTACTTGGAAGCACATTCAGTCAAAGCAATAAAATTATCTTCGGCCGTTTTACCTTTTACAGCTATAAAGTTTAGTACGATGCTGACTTTGTCTAAATTATAATTATTGAAAGACATAACAACAGAGCTCTTTGAACTGTGTCCCACAGAAGTCCATTCATCAAATTCCAGTCCAATATAGCATGGCTTTTCCTCCATAATCCTGCAAAATCTATCGACAATGACTTTCTCTATTTACAGGACCATTCACTTTGTTTAGAAAAAAGATAACAACTTGAAGCCAAACAAGATGCCATACATTTTTTTTTTACCTCAGAAATCTTTGAGAGAGATTTCCACTTCCTATCTTTAGAAGAATTCCACGCTGGATCAAACTTTTTTAAGACGTCTTGCACTCTCTCGTCAAGGAAACGGAATGGTTGCCTGGGTAAAGGTTTTCTTATCTTTAAAATGACGACTTTCTGGGTTTAAATATTCCTTGTAATTGGAGAAATTTACATTGTTATTCTTGTGATGTTTGTTAATATGTGTTTCTGCTTTCTTTTTGTCGCATTACTGATGAACTGCTGAATTTAATTTCTCTATTGCAAGTTATATTACCATTGACAATAAAGTACATTTGGGGTATTTTTATCTTCTGCAAATAAAAGAAGGTATCTACTTTTTTTTTCACCATTGCCCTTTCGTTTAGACAGACGATACATGGTGAGGGTTTCAGGATTAACATGCTTATTCCATTTGACTTTAACACAAGCACTATTCGTAGCCTCTAAGGGTTTTTGTTCAACTGCAGAATCGTCAGGAAGTTCAAATATATTATCAACTTCACCATATGTAACAGATTCAGTAGACCTAGAGGGAGATGTATTACTTTCAGTTTGGTTTCTCAAGTTGTTCCCACCAGCCGATGTAGGTGGTGTTTGATTTCTACAAGGTCAAGGTACTCTGTAAAGACATTTTCTGTTGAGTCATGATAGAGTTAAGGATGTGGAATTACACCACAGAAATCTTATACATAACAATTTAAGTATGACATATAATAAAAGTTCATTCTGAAATCTGATGAAATTAGGCGGGCGAAAGAAACATTTGTGCACAGCCGTGCGGGTTCTAAAATTTAGGTGTATAAAAAAGCCGGGCTGGGTGTAAATATTTGTGCACTGCATGAAATTTTACAATCATTGTTGACGGAAATGGGCGATGAATTTCGAAATTTGGAAATCTTTCCGGGCAGAGCGAAACGGTAACGGCAATCATACGTGGGGGCCCCTGTGCGAGGGTTTACCAAGAACAGGGCAAACAGTTGTTTCCAAGTGTAGTCTCCCCAGTTTCATAGATAGAAATTGTCCAAATACGCACGTGACCAGTTACCACTTAAGTCGAGTCCGCAGTTTTTCATTTTTTTTTGTTATTTTCTTTACATCATCATCTAAGAAGAATATATACACCGTTTTAACATAACCAAGCTGCAAGCAAACATGAAAGTATAGCGATAGATATTTTCATCTTTCCTTATGTTTACTTTTCTAAAAGTTTTCTTATTTCTTTCTTAATTCAGTAAAAACAACAACTTTTTTTTGAAAATTTCTAAGCTGATCACCTATTAAATTAATCTGATGTCTGCACTTACTCCAGTTTCTCAAATTAAAAAGACAAATAATCAAAGTGGTAATCTAGTGGACACGTTGTAGTGATATTTAGATTCAAATAAAGATTATTGAATACCTTTACAAAGAGTTATAAAACAAAAATTACCTACTAATGGTATGGGCAAGAGTTCACAAGATGATATTGTTAAAAAGAAATTAACCTCAGATATTATTCAACAAAAGTATACTATTATTCCAAACAAACAAAAAAAAAGAAAGCTTTAAGGATTATAAAAGAGAAACCCTTTACTGCCGATATCTTTAGTGTTTTTAAAGAAAACAAAATCTTGAAAAAGTTAGCTGTTGGTAATGATTATAAAATTACATTTATTGAAGAGGATATAAACAATTATAAAAAATAGTCAAAGCTCAACAAATATTCAATGAAAAACAAGTTATATCGTTGGTAACAAATGCTTATGTCCCTTTCTATTCTCTTGATAAGAAAGGTTATAGAATGGACTTTTGTCCAGAAGTAGTTAAATATTCCAGAAAAACTCCTAAATTGCTAACCCAAAGGGGTGATTAGTAAACGGATTATGTTATCTTTCCATAACAGAGGGAAAGTTTTTTCTAGCCCTGAAAAAGCTCTTGAATCAGTTACAGACGAAGAGATGAAGAGGATGGTAAATGATTTGTTTAAAACTAGGGCTAAAGACCTATTTGCTGCTATAAGTTCGGATGGATGGACGGGCCCAAAAGATATTGCAATCAATGCAACAGTTCTTATCTTATTTACATTTGCTGGTAATTAACCATCAATGTAGAAAAAGCCACAGGGAAGGATGCAGCAGCACACGAGGATTATTTTGACAGGGCTTAGGAACAATACAAAATTTCCCCATTTCAATATTTCCACCGACGGAGCACACAACATAAAAACATCAAGTCTGCCATTCTTAAAGGATTCTAATTATAAACTTTTCATTGGACAGGTACATTGTTGCTGTCATATCTTGAATGTAATAAATAAGTGTCTGTCCAAAATGCTACAAGACGCCGTTAAAGTAAGCAGTACGGAGATTCGTCATCGATAAATTGTCTAGATATTCAAACGAGTTTCATTATAAAAAATTAGAAATATTTTCAAGTATCGTTGGTTGTTGCTTTCCTAAGAATGAAAGGGTACATGCCAATACACAATACCAAAGTTGTTGTTACGAGCTCAACTTTGAAGAAAATAAATCTGAAATACCTACTAATTATGAGGATTTTATTAAGATATGTGCCTAAAACGAGGACAGTTACTACCAGGGACCTTGGAAAAGTTACAGAAAATTCGAGCGTTTGATAAGGTTCTCGAAAACAGCAAAAATGATGATTCTAAGCTTACTGAACTACTTTAAGGGACTTTAATTCTTTGAACTACATGTATTTTTGTATATATTGGCTATATAACTTAAACTTTGTTCTGTAATACGATAGGAAGATAATTTACCACAACTCCAATCAGTTTTTGCTCATATTTTCTTCACTATAATTTTGCAAGCGGCCCAAATTTTTAGGACCCAAAATCTTGAGTAATTTTGGTCCAGAAAAAAAAATTAGGCTGGCAATTTCGTCAAGTGTGATCGGGCTTTTTTCCTTGTGTTTTTATGTAAACTTTGCCCTATTGTTAAACATTCCACACACAATGCAATGCGGGGTGGTAATCCAGCCCTAATCCCCTTGCCCCACGAACCCTAGTCCGTTGGAAATGACAGCAGCAAGCCCTAATTTTTTGCCACGTGACCCCTTCCCAACCCTAAAACAGTAAACTTCAAAAACACAAAAAAAATATTTACAAAAAGATCAGTGGTTTTATTTGAATAAATATATATGTAACAACACAGTATATTCAACCCTATTATATAAGTTTCAATAGAAACTAAGTACATAATCCTGTGTGATTTTGTACACTCCTTTTAAATTATGTCACAAGATTATCATATTAATACTCAATTTAAAATGGGGGGGCCATCGCCATCTGTCACGACCCCGGCAACAATTGCTCCCGCCACAAATAGAATGATGAGAAAACCACAAGTTAATTCTCCTGTTAATAGTATACACGATGATAATAATAATAATAATAATAATAACACAGATATACAAAAACAATTTCATAGAAAGAGTCTTGGTGATTGGGATTTTTTAGACACCATTGGTGCAGGTTCCATGGGGAAAGTTAAATTGGCTAGACATCATCAAACAAAGGAAATTTGTGCAATTAAGATCGTTAATAGAGCCACAAAGGCCTTTTTACATAAAGAACAATCTTTACCACCACCCAAAACTGAACAAGAATTATTACAAAGACAAAAAAGATTGGAAAAGGAAATTTCAAGAGATAAAAGAACCATTAGAGAAGCTTCATTGGGGCAAGTCTTATATCATCCACATATTTGTAGACTTTTTGAAATGTGTACAATGTCAAATCATTTTTATATGCTTTTCGAATACGTCTCGGGGGGACAATTATTAGATTATATTATTCAACATGGTTCTTTAAGAGAACATCATGCAAGAAAATTCGCTAGAGGTGTCGCTAGTGCATTACAATATTTACATGGTAATAATATCGTTCATAGAGATCTTAAAATTGAAAATATTATGATTTCCACCTCGGGTGAAATTAAAATTATCGATTTTGGATTATCAAACGTTTATGATATTCATAAACAATTACATACATTTTGTGGATCACTTTATTTTGCCGCCCCAGAATTATTAAAGGCAAATCCATATACAGGTCCAGAAGTCGATGTTTGGTCATTTGGTGTCGTATTATACGTTCTTGTTTGTGGTAAAGTTCCATTTGATGATGAAGTATCGAGTGTACTTCATGAAAAGATTAAACAAGGGAAAGTGGAATATCCAAATCATTTATCAATTGAAGTAATATCATTATTATCAAAAATGTTAGTCGTAGATCCATCAAGAAGAGCCACTTTAAAACAAGTGGTAGATCATCCTTGGATGAATAGGGGGTATGATTCAATAACAAAATCATATTTACCACAAAGAATACCGTTAACACCTGAAATGTTAGATTTAAAAGTTTTAAAAGAAATGTTTCGTTTAGAATTTATTGATAATATTGATGATACAAGAGAAATTTTAACTAAAATTATAACAGAACAATCATATGTTGATTTATCAAGACAATATTGGGAAAATATTTCATATTTAAAAAGTATTAATCCAAATGTTACTACAAATTTAAATATTGATGATCCAACAAGAGCTTATAATCCACTTATTTCAATGTATTATTTAGTATCAGAAATGTTAGAAAGAAAATTATCAAAATTGCGTAGAAAACAAGCTCAAATGGCAAAATTACAACAAATACCAAATGTACAAGAATCTTTACAACAACCTGTTCAAGTTCAACGCATAATAAGAACTCCAACTTCAAGTAATACTAATTTAACTTTAAAACCACCATTAAATTCTCCTAATCCAAATTCATTTACACAACAATTGAAAAATGAAAATTTACAATCAAATAATAATAATAATAAAAGATTGAATACAATAGATACTATTAGAAAACCTTCAATTAATTCTCCAATGAAAAATAATGCTTCACCAACACCTTTATTAAAATCTCCATTAAAGAAACCAATCTCTTCAAATAATAATATTAAAGAAACAATACCATTACAAATTTTAGTACCACCAAAATTAGCTATGCCTGAACAAGCTCATACTTCACCAACAAGTAGAAAATCATCAGATAATCATGAAAATTTTAATAATGTTTTATCTCCAATCCCAACTGAAACTGATTATTATTCAATTCAACAACAAAATATATCACCAATTGATTCAAATAAATCATTTGGTGGAATTTTTAGAAAATTATCACAACATCGTAATCAATCACCAATTTTACAATCATCAAAAATTTCACAATCAAATAATAATGATGATGATAAAATTACAGAAAATATTAATAATTATGGTATGCAATTAATTACACCTACAAATAAAAATAATAATAACAATAATAATCATTTAACAATTAATGCAAGAGGTGGTAAAAAAACACATGCTCGTACAGTTTCAGAATATACACCATCTGTAACAAGAACACAATCTTATGGTATTCCAATCGAACATATTAATATTATTACTCCACCAATGAGATCAGCTTCTCAAAAACAACCTAAAAGAACAGATTTACCTGCTCTTCCATCAAACGCAGAAATTTTATTACAACAACAAAGAGAAAAACAAGTTGAACAAGATTTAAGTAATATGAAAGTTTCAACACCAATACAACGACAAACAAGATTATTTCAAAATGGTCCACAAACACAATCAGAAATTAAAGAAGATAAGGATGATGAATTTAATACATCAAATGAAGATAATCAACCAATACCACCATTAACAGTAATTAAAGGTAGAAAATATCATCCAAGCGCAAGAGCTAAATCAGTGGGTCATGCACGTCGTGAATCATTAAAATATAGTCGTCCTCCAGCACCACCAACTCCAGCTATGGGTCAATATCCACATGATATAGAAGATGCAGGTTTCTTACAATATAGTGATGATAGTAAATCAGATTCAACGCGTACTATATTAACAAATACTCCATCTACTAATAATGGCCAAATTAATAATATACAACATGTATCTAATATACCTGATGATCATACAACCATTGGTTCTATTCATTATCTTCCCGAATTGACTGATGAAGAAATTTTAGCAGAAGCTGCTAAAGCTCCAGCAGGTTCTATGCCATCAATTGATTATCCACGTTCATTGTTTTTAAAGGGATTCTTTTCTGTACAAACAACTTCATCAAAACCATTACCAATTGTTAGATATAAAATTATTTACGTCTTGAAAAAGATGAATATTTCATTTAAAGAAGTTAAAGGTGGATTTATTTGTGTTCAAAAACATCCAGGAGAACATTTTGAAAATGTAGAAAAGAATGATGGTTCTACACAAACTCAATTATCTAGTACAAATGCAACATTAAGAATACCATCAGGTACTGAAATCAGAAGAAGTGGTTCACGTCATGGTTCAATTAGAAGACAACAATCTTTGAAACAAGCATTCCCTGGTATTCCTAATACTCCAAATAATATTGCTCATCATGAAAGAAATGTTTCATTAGTAGCATCCCCAATATCAGAACAAGTAGGATATAATAATATATCTCAAGAATTATCATCTGCATCAATTGAAGAATTTAATAGTCCTGATGATATTTTAACGACTTCTAAGATACAAGGAATGAATATGGCAGGTAATGAAAATAATGAAGCTGATTCAAAAACAAGACCACCAATTAAATTTGAAATTCATATTGTTAAAGTTAGAATTGTGGGGCTTGCAGGTGTGCATTTTAAGAAAGTTTCTGGGAATACTTGGTTATATAAAGAGCTGGCATCTAACATTTTAAAGGACTTAAACTTGTGATCAAGAGACTTCGTATATTATATATTATACATATACAACAACTAATTTTATTTAATCCTTTCTTTAATAAATAATGTTACCTATTTCCCTTTTTTACAAACCATGATCAATATATATTTTAAAATACATAAATAACCTCTATCCTGGATGGTACTACGTGTTAAATTAGGACATGTTTTAAATGACACTTATTTATATAACAACAACAAAGAAAATATCAATGTAAATCATATTCTTACTCACTTTGTTTGGAAATGGTCTATTTCTGATTAGAAGAGATAAAAAATATCTAGTTGAATCGATGCAGTCAATGACAAGAGAAGGTTTTATGTTCTGATTGGTTGACGTTCAATAAAATATAGCAAGGATAGTAACGATAAAGAGTTAAAGTTCTCATGCTACCGGGGGAAGGGATAAACTGTCTTTAGAGATTCATGTTTTAAATGATTTTACCCTTGAGAAGTAAAATGGTTTTTCATTGCGTAAAGAGCAATCGGATATCTCTCCCTCATTATCTTCCACAGTAGAACTTACCCATTTCAATCTTTGATGAATCTTATTACCTTGTTTCTTTATTACTAAAGTTTCTCTAAAGATATATTTGGAATTACTTCTTGTAACTGTCAGTCTTCCAAAATTGTCATCAAATCCAAGTCCCCATCTGCAAACTTCACTATTTTTAGGTTTATTTTCTTTGCTAAAATGTTTTACAACATGAGCAGGTTCATCGGTGGTCAATACTCTTAATACAGTACCATCTTCATAAAATCTAAAATATCTATAATAGGTAATCATATGAACCGGATTTAATAAAGACGATGAACCTTCTGCATTACTACCATACCTTAGATAATTCACAATACTGATATAAACACCACCAAATTTAATAAAAGGACGTGTCTTAATCATGGTAATATAATCTTCCCCCCATATTTCTCTTTCCAAAACTTTCAAATTATCAACTCCATTTAAAGTCATTGATTGTTCATCATAAATTTGTTTAGAATAGATATAATTCTTAAACACTTTATATGGAGCAGTGTTATGGAAACATAATTGATTAAATTTTTGACAAGTTAATGAAAGATTTACCCATGATTCCCCAGAGGCTAAAACAACAAATTTCACTATTCGTAGCAAGATATCATTAGGTAACATTTCTAATATCCAACATGGTAACAACTCTTGTTCATTCTGTACATTAATATCGTCGCCTTGAGTCATTTGTCTATCATTAATGGTATCATTTTTATCTGAAGATAATTTTAAGGATTCCATTTTCTTATGAAGGATCCATTCTTCATGAAGTTTCTTTCTGTAAACCTTCTCTACTCCTTCATGTAACCTAATAGCCTCTCTATAATACTTGATAGCATCTGCCATGGATCCATCTTTCTCCTTAAGAACACCTTTCTCCCAAACAGAAATGGCCTGCTCAAGATGAGTTTCACCCACTTCTGCTCTTAAAATCTCTGCATCACTCATTTTCACACCTATGTTTCACATGTATACTATTTTTTTTAGCTTTATATTAACGTATAAGGCAAATCAGCCAGTACTTAAATATTAATAACCTCTTAAAAATGGTGTTAACATTCTTCTTCAATTGTATCAATCCTCATCAGATTTTATTGAAACATATAATTTTTCAGCCAAAAAAGGAAAAAAAAATCACGTGAAATAGCACATAAAGTTATAAATTGTGACACAGCTCTGAAAGCTCTAACTAAAAGGTGAAGTCAATACTAAATAAACTCTAATCAATTAGTTGAATTTTCTCTTTGAATTTTTGGTCTTTTTCACTGGGAGAAGGGCTATTGACTACCTCTGAATTCAACAAAAAATAATAATAATAATATAAAAATAATTATTTTAGCATAATTTATCTAAAATTGAGAATATAAACATATATATATTCTATGTAACATATCTAATTCACTTACTTGAAGTATCTACGTCATTATTGTTACTGATTAGTTTGTCAATTTCGTTTAATAATGTGAAATCAAAATTATATTCTAATGCAAAATCATTACCATTAGTTAAAGACCCAAATAAATCTGTAAATTCTGGATTAGTCATATCATCATTGTTATTACCACCATTGGTACCATTTGAACTTGAACCATTATTATTCTCAATAAAATTTTTGGCCACTTCATAATTAATACTATCATCATCAAGAAAGTCTGAGAAAAATTGATAATATTTCTTACTAATTAAATTTGTATTCATACATTGAACACATAAAATAGCAGAATAAATCATATAAAGATCACAACGATCATAGGTTGGATAATTAGATTTCCAAACATTAAACAATAAGTATAATTCTTCAATATATGATTCCACTAAATTTTTACTTTCATCTAATTCTGATATGAAAGGTTTATTATAAGAAATAAGTACAATATAATAATGAAACCACATATACATTACTGTTGGGTCAAATGATTTTAATTTTTGTAAATATTCTTTATCCCATTTAATATCATTGGGTAAAATTTTTCTCCAATTATGCATTTCTTGATTAAATTTAATTAGATATTCACATCTTTGTTCTAAAGAATCTGTTTGAGTGAAAATTTTTGTGGCAAACACTTCTGAAATTCTTGATAAATAAATCAATTTTTTCAATGGATTTGCCCATTGTGTAGGAACACCAGGTTTAAAAATATAATCTTCAATACCTGTTTCAATATCAGGTAATTCATCTGTCTCTGGCACAGAAGAATTTGACATTCTTAATGTAGTAGATCTACCAAATAAAACAGACATTAAATGGTCTGCAATATAACACCCCCAATAAATTCTACTTCTTACTGCATAATCCATACGGGTTAATTCATCTTCATAAACATGATTCCATGCTTGTGGATTTAAATGAAGACCGATTTCATGAGATATACGGAATGCTAAACCAGATAGATACCATGCCATAGGGTTTTCTGCTTTAGTCACATCATAAAATGCTAGACATAATAAAGTTTGAATAATGGCCAATTTTGATGATGATGTGGATTCTGCTAAAGATCTATCAATTAATTGGAAAATTTTAGTAAGCACAATTTGTTTAGCATGTTGATAATAAATTTCACTTTGGGAATATAATTCATCAGATTTTGGTGCTGCTCTTGAACCTAATGCTGCAATGGCATAGACCAATTCTTCAGAACAATAATAAGATTTTGTTGAGGGATCACCAAAGAAGGCACTTAAAAAGGTTTCTCTATGAATAAACATATAATGACCTGGATATAACCATTTGAAGAATAACGATAATGATCTAAGTATTAGTGGTGATCTAGAAAGATTTTTCAAAATCATATAATTAGCTTGTTCTTTCTTATGCGAATCTCTTTTCTTAATAAGTAAAGAATTCGAAGGATAAATACTGGTAGTTTCTATGTTGGATACCTTCTTCGATGAAGATACTGTGGAAGAGGTATTTGATGGCGTATCGCTCGGGGAAGGTGACACATGTCGTATTGGGAGTGTCGTAGAAGAATGAGAATTGACTGACTTCAAAGATTTAACTTCCGAGTTCTCTGAAGATAAAGTCACAAGATTTGTGGAAGACGAGAAAGAATCATCATGAGTCCTACCTATAGTTCCATTCTTTTCTGAATCGCCTTGTGGAGACAAAGGTATATTATCGATCAATTTATTTCTTTGAATATTGTCTTTAGTCTCTTTAATCTGCAACAAAAGGGACTGCAACTGGTCTATCTGCTTCTCCAAAGTATTTACATATGATACTGTATGTCTTTGTCTTCTTAGATCCTCCCCAGTGAACACACAGTCAATATTCTTTCTCTGACAATTGGAACATGGCGATTGCATATCACATTTTCTTCGTTTTTGTCGGCAATGAACACATGCCAATTTCGTTATACCTTTTCTTGACCTTGCAGTAGTCATTCTCTACTGTGATATATCGTCTGTTGTAACCAGTTTCTAACCTCTAATTTGGATGATTCAGCGATGAGTTTGTAAATTAATCTCAGACGATTTTTCATCAATTTTTATTTTTGCACCAAATTTTAAATGGAAAAGACAATACATTTTCCATTTTAGGAAATATTATTAGAAGAATGCAATGAATATATATTGTTGATTACAAATATATCAATATATATATATATATAGATATCAAGGGATAAATGCATATCATTTGCACATATGCGGTTAGGACAAAAAATTGATTAAACTTTTGTTGAAATCTTGAGGATTATCCAAAAATAAGTTATGTCCGGCATCGGGCACCTCAACATATTTAGCATCATGTCCCAATTTCTTTAAAGATTGTGTCATAATGTAACCTGCATTACGGTCCATCCAATCTTGTTCCCCATACGCCATCATTATTTGGTGAGGTTTTAAATCCTGACAGTTATCTAATAATGGATCTTTTGCATTCATTTGACGAGTGAAAAGATGTGTTAATGCCAATATATTAGCAGAACCAAATGGTGTTCTTGATTTATAAAAGACATGATAAAGGTAATCACGATATGTTGTATTTGGAATATTAGAATATCTTCTATCAATAAAACTACGTGCCATTTTACCACCAATTGGACCCATCCATCTTAAAACATTTAATTGATTATTAAAAAGAAATCCTGGTATGGTGAAATTTCTAGCATAATATGGTGATGATGGATCAACTTCACTTATGGTTACAATATCGCCCTTTTTTAATGGTTTCATACCATTTTCAATATTGTGTAAAGAACAAATATTTCTTTCCACACCTAAGGGAGATAATAAAGCTAATTTATTAATATGATTTGGATATTTTAAAGCATATTTACATGAAATGTATCCACCAAATGAATGTCCAACAAGATTAAATTTTTCAATATGATTCCATTTTCTCCATTTTTCAATAGCATCAATAAAATAATCTTCATAATAATTTATCATTTCCCATTGATTATTAATAGATTCCCAATTATGCGTAATAGAAATTTTGACACCATCCACATTCTTCTCAGCTTCTTGTGTGTTTTTCATTATTTTGTATTTTAAGTTTGATGTAGATTCCATCTTTTGTAATGGAATATGTTCAGAAAGGCCATTACTTGGTAAATCAATAGCATATAAATCTTTAATACCCTTTGATAATGTGTTAAAATTTCTATGGTATGCCATAGAGGAAGCAGCATAACCATGAACTAATAAAGTTGGGGTAGTGATCATATCTTGTTTAGAATTAATTGGTTCTAAATTATTATGAAAATGCCATTGATTTATTTGACTATCAATCATATCATTTGTAATATGAATTTTAGACCCACATTCCTGTTTCACAGAATCCATAATTTGATCCTGATAAGATTTTAAAACAATATCTACTTTAGTAGAAGTTTCACAGCCTGTGGTAAATTTGAATGGTAAACTTGGTGACCACATTATCTTTATTAGTGTTTCTCTGTAGTTTGTGGGGGAGGAGAAGTAAAAAATGTATTTGTTTCAGTTCTATTCAACTATAACAAGTCCAAGTATCATAATGGATCAATGTGGTTAAACTTACTCTTTATATATCCCTTCTCAGCGTCGACTGAACTGGTGATTATTACTGTTTTAAGCCTTCGAATTGCGTGAAAAGAAAAAAAAAATTCATCATCAAAAGTTTCATTCGGCCGGGGTTTCCTAAAAAGGAAATTCCGGCTCTGCTTTCCGTGGAACGTCCAGCTTTTTTTCCACGGATCTGGATAAAATTGGAACGTAAATCCTGGCATGTTTGATTTACAATAGATAAACAATAGCAACTATTGTCCCAAGATTTAATGATCTTCAGAAAAAAGCTTCCGTGGAACAAATATTTATTATTATATGTCTTTAGAGATATTCACTGGGGAACTCTTCAAAGCTTAAGTCTTTTCGGTTCTCGAATAAGATGATTTCCTACTTTTGTTATAACGTGTAAAACCAATCACTGTTAAGTGTTTACTACAGTTGTCCACTTATAGTTACCACCTCAACAAAGAAAAAAGAGAATCCCACAAAAGTTGCCCAGTATATATATGATAATTGAAACAAGACAATTTGTAGGGTGATTTAAATTGAAAAGAAACAGTGAACGTTTCTATGTTCAAGATTTACTAACAATGTTTTCGACCTAATTGACACAAATTCTTACTATAAATATTTTAGTGATGAGGGTTTTACGAAAATCAACAGGTCAAAATATAGGTAAATATTCATTGATGTATGAACCTCAATGGTAGTTCTTGATGATCAATTATAGCCACATACCTGCTTCATTCATTGTTTTGAACATATTTGGTTTAAGAGTTGCTTTTACTTTTTAACTTCCATTGAATGTTAGAAGGAAAAAGTGAATTCCAACAATAAATAAATCAATGAGTTCACATTTTTTGGGAATAGAACTCTATTATTCAAAAGAAATATCAACTCCCAAAAGATAACGGATTATTCGTTTCTTTTTTTTCTCCTTTTAACTTCAATTATCCGTAAACCTGCAAAAATATATTAAAGATCTTAAAGATTTTGCCCACATGTAAAAGTAAAACGAAAAGTAGTCAAATTATGCTGGTCACTGTTTTTTTCAATTATGGAGCAAAAATGATTTAATGGCATATTTATTATTTTTATATATATATTTAGGTTATTTTAAAGGTAATTCTTATAGAAAGCTAATAAATGAATATCAAATATTTAAAAGGAAAACTTCTATTGTAAAGCCATTTCCAGATACTTTGAATATATTAGTTTACATATCAAAAGTGACCTGCAAGACTTCCTTTGAAAGATGACTTCAAATTGACACATCTTTATAAAAGACAATGGCGTACACTTTGTGCGTATTTTCAATTTGTTTGAAATTTCTAAGAATGAAAGAATGGATATATACCTGTGGTTTTTCAGGTATCGTATCACCAATTTGAAGGCATGAAAATGTTTAATCCCAAAGCATCAGATCAAGCGCCATTGTTGTTCTTACTTTTCTTTACTAAATTACAATTACTATTAATTATATTGATGGATTTAGATTATTTTTTTTGCCTAATATAGCATTCAATAAACATCACCATTCTAATTTATCGTAGTTAATTTCTCTCATACAGAGCTAATAGTCCAAAAATGACAAAGCTGAATCACCAGATTATCGACAGTTTATTTAATATCGTGTAATAGGCCTGGGGGTGCTTAAATTATGCACCCCCCATTTTTAGTTTAGGGTTTCAAAGTTTGAAAAGGTTAATTTTCAAATAGATTTTAGGTTTTATGAACTAAAAATAAATGGAGTGAGCAAAAGTAAAAAATGATTTTTTATTACAAAAAAATATTAATATATAATTTGCATTACTTAATCATTTTATCCATAATTTCTTGAACTCCCAAAATGGGGAAGGTGGCTTGAAAGTGTACTTCATCGTTGTAATGATTTAAGGAACTATAAGAG